>VDFB02047230.1:378442679-378484754 GCA_007258455.2 Sequoia sempervirens | reverse complement strand
TCTTACACCTATCTAGATGTGTTTTGAGATTTTCAAATGCTCACTATACATTGCACAAAGTATCCATTGAATCCAATGAGAATGCTTCATCTTCCACTTGTTTTTGAATAGCTTCCTTGAAAACTAGGATAATCTCACTTGCCGAAAGAAATGTGTGATCATCATCAAGAAGTCGCCCCCACAACTCTTGAATTTTATTCACCATAAAAACACAGTGTCCTTTAACATCCTCTTGCACTTATTGAGAATCCTTGATTAGAGTCTTTATGACTTGTACGCGGTTTTTGTTAGATTCTTTAATTTCCACATAATTTTCCTTGTCAAGAATAATCCCAACTTCCACTAACTTGCTCAGTTTCTAGATCTCTTCATCTAAATCCATGACTCCATATTTTCTCCATTTCCTTCTTCTTAGCAAAAAGTGTATCCCTATTTTTTCTAGCTCTAGATTTATCTTGGATATTTGGGAAATCCTCTCCACTACAATAGTCATGATTGTGAACCTTGTTCAATTACTATATCAACAAATTCATATATTATTTTTCCTTTAGAGTAATATTTTTCAACATTTTGATCCATGGGTTCCTATTTTCTCATTGCAATAGGTTGCACATTCTCTCAAGATTCTATGATTCTCCTCAACATAGAAGCATAGTGCTCAGTATTTTCCTTGTACATGTCTTTGGTTTCTTTTAGTTTATCAAAATTTTCAATCAAAGTAGTCAAAGATGCTTGAGCATCATCCTTAGCACTTGCATGTGTGATATTTCCAAGCTAAACCCTTGTGATGGTGTAGTCCTCCATACTGATTTCTTCATGGCTTCTACCATGAGGTGGTGTTTCTATGTCCACATACTTGTACCCTGGTTTTTCCATATGCAACATTGAGTGAAATTTTGGCTTCTTTTTCTCCTTTGGATTTTGTGGAGCCAACTCCTCAAGATCCAACTCATCAAGAGAGACCACCTGATTTTTATGTTTATATGCCTATAAAGCCTACCATGGAGGAAGGTAAGAAACATCACCTTTAGGTCCTATTGTTAATTCCTGAGTCATTCTAGTATTAGTGGGAACAAATGTGGTAGTTACAATAGGTACTGTCTCAATCATTACTGCACCTAGAAGCTACAAATTTGATGTATCTAGTAGCAATTCATTCATGAATCAATTGAATTTAGATTGCAAAGATATGTCAAATGATGGAAATGAGAAACTTGGAATAGATGACAGATAACCAAAGGTAACATCAATACTAAAAAAAAATGACCCTATGGAAGGAGTAGAATGAATTGAATCTACCATAGGGGTTATTGTTAATTTGAGTGCATGTAGAATTGTGGAAGGTGGAGGTAAACTGGGAAGAGGAGGTGGAGAAGAGGTAGGAATAGGTGGAGTATGAGGTGTTGTAGCAATATTAGGTGACGATGTATGAGGAGGATCTTGAATGAAATTTTCATGTGGAGGTGTCACCATTCCTTCATCTTTCCTATCTTCTTCCTATTCATCTTCCTCATCTTGTTTTCCCTCTAATTTCTCATCCTCTTCACCTTATTCATTCAATTCTTCTTCCACATTCAATTCTTCATATTCATGTTTCTCTTCACTTTTTCGTTGTTCTTCTTCAGTTGCTAGTTCTATACCCTTCCCACAAGTGAATGTAATGTTAGGTCCTTTGCATGAGGAAGAAGGAGCAATACTTGACTTATTCTTGATCCTGAGCTCTTGCTACCTACTAGCTTCTCCTTTAGATACTTCACTCTCAGAATCTATCTTGAAAGGCTTTAACTAACTTCCTTTCCTTTGAAACCATTCACTTGTATTACTCAAAATGGAAGCAAGCCTTTGCTGGATGGAAGTATTCTCCTTTTGTGACCATTAAATAAGAGGCAAGGGTTTTCTTTCTATCTCCTTTTCATCATACTCAACATTTAGAACAACACCAGGATCTTCAAAGTTCTTTGGAAGGTCCTCTAGGACAAGATATAAAATTTATTCTACAATAAGCCTACAATAATCCATTTTCAAATATCGTCTTCATCCTTGTAATCTCCCCAAATGTCTTTAAAATTATAGGAATTCCTATGACTCTAATTTTGGTCTTCATTCCTCTATAATAAAAAATCATTTCTATATCTATAAATTCTTAGTCATGATTTTCATATAAGATGCTACAACTTTGGCCTTGGGTACTATTTGAATTGAATATCTTCCAATGGTAATTGGAAACTTAATACCTAGCTTATGAATAGATTGAAATTCATTATGCACTGAGATAACTTGGCAGCAACGTTTCATCAACACCCACTTGTCTGAAGGATACATTTGTAACACATAGGGATATTTAGTATATTAATGTACCCTTAGGTATGTGAATATGGGAAATTGCAAGAAGATACATCTGTATTTATTCACAACCTTCCAGGCCTCATTAGGGATCCTTTTCTTCTCTAAGGATGGATCAAATATACATAGAGAAGGTGTGAAGAAACCATCATTTACTCTTCTAAAATGTTTGATGCTACCTTTAAGGGTGATATGGGAGTATTACTTATGCACTGGTACATACCTTTTGTCTCTTTCAATTATTAGATGTATTTATCACCTCATTTCCACTACAACACACAACAAGTATGAAGTCACATAGAACTTAAAAGTAGAGTGCACATTGATGAGTTGTTCATGGATTTCATCACTGATTTAGGTACCCCATTCAATATGACTATTGTTTTTCTTGATTATCTTGATGTACTCATTCATCCATTCTTGGAATATTGATGAAGTTGGAAATCCTTTTACTCTTCTTAGAAGAGTGATCATATCACACACATCCTCTTTGAAATCACTACGAGGATGGTTTTTAGGCCATCTTGATATGTTGGGGCTCTGTGTCTTCAACCATTTCATGTCAATAAACTTCTTGAATTCATTTTTATTTTTATCATAAGCCCATTGGAATTTTGAATAGTAATATCTGTATATTTCTCCATGGTTGGGACATGAAAACTGTGTCAAAGAAAACAACATCCAACCTTATTATTATCTTTCCTGAGGAGCCTCTAAGACTTCTATCATCTTAGATGTAGTGTGAGGAAACTTGCAACACAAACTCTAGACAATGAGCTGCTATTGGAAATGAGGGTACACTATGAAGGTTGCTATGAACAATGACATCCAAATATTATTCCAAGGATTTCTTCTCTATTATTTTAACAAATTCATTCATATCAAGATGTCTAATTTTTGTATCCTTGATCTCATCGATCTTGGATGTGACTATTGTAGGTAGATAGATACCTTTATACTTGTATTTAATTTTGTATTTCTTGCTTGATGATCTGGTGACTCTTTAGTTTTCATTAAGTGTACCAAGAGACCATTGACATTATGAAATTATGCATTATGGAAGTGTGGGAATGTGGAAAGACAACTGAGCACTTTGGAATGAGAAGATATGAACAATAGAGCAAGAAAATTTGAGCGAATGCAGGTGAAACAGAGCATTGAATGCAATTTTGGAGGTTTCTTTTGGAGTTAGTGAATAATTCAGGATTTTACGTAGGGACACTAAAATTCAGCACCCTTACATCTTGGGGAAGTTCATTTTATGCACTAGCGCTGAAAATTAGCACTTCTACATCTTGGGAAGTTTGATTTTGTGCATGAGCAGTGAATTTTGACACCTCGACATCTTCTTAAAGGACTAGGTGGATTTTTGTATGGGCACTAAAATTCATTGTCTATTCATCTTAGGGAAGATCACTAGTTATATGCAAGGGTAGAAATTTAGAATGTCTGTGCATATTGGAGATCTTATGTTTGTAGGATCAGTAAATAAGTTTGATCCTATATCTCAAAGGATAGTGGCATACAAAATGTAATGGTGAAGAAAATTTGTGCCGATACACGACACTTGGTAGGTTTGACATCTTCTATTGCTCTTTCTCTACACTATTACATGTTTGAGAAACTAAAGTATCATGTGTGGTAGCGGTAAAAATTAAAGCAAGAGCATGCCAATAAACAAGTTCTCTCAAAATAGAGTTCAAGAAAATTACTGACCCTATGTGGGTAGAAAAAAAAACTCAAAACACTTTACTTAAGGAGTTTTGGCCAATTTGGCAAAGAAGCAAGGCCTTTAAAACCTGTATTTCCCAACTAGGGTTTCTACAGAAACAAATATCAAAAGAAAAATATGTAAAAATATAAACCCTAATCATAAATAAATGTTCAATTTGTAACCATAAAACAAAGGGATAGAAAGATATTCTACCTAACCATTACTCAGAAAGAAGAACAATCTTCATAGCAATGTAGAGGAGGAGAAACAATGAAAACATGAGAAAGAAAGAATGAAAATATTTTGCATACTTGAACAAGGAAAAAAATGAAGAAAGAGGAAAAAACCCTTGCAAGGAAGGACGCAAGATCTACAAAATAATCCTCAAATGCTTCTTAATTTGCGAGTATCAATTATGCATAGGGAGGAAAGAAGTTGAGTGAGCATAAATGGATATTAAAATGACCTAAAAAGCTATTTAAGAGTTTTTAATGAAATTGCATTAATGAACTGGAGATTCATTAATTTAACATGTGTAAGAGCAAGAAAATGCATGGGGGGTGGAAAAGTCCACTCATGCATATTTTTAAAAGCATGGAATAGATGCAGGGGCACTAAAAAAGACCACCCTTGCACTTTAAAAAATTTAAGATGTGTAGTGGTGTTGAAAAAGCATCGCTACACATTTAAAAAAGAAAAAATTCAATCATCTCATGTAGGGGCACTGAAAAATAGTGCCCTTACATGGGCAAAAAAAATTCTCTTTTGGAAAGAAAATAAAAAAAACCCATTTTGAAGCTTTTCAAGAAACAATGAGAGACGAGTGCTCAAGGGGAAAATTTGAGGCTCATGACCACACATAAAGGAAAATTGAAATTTTCCTCATTTTGTGTGCTTGGATTGCACAAGACTACGAAAAAAAAAAGTTTTGTAGGGGTTATCCCGTGAATCAAGGTTAGCTGGATTCAAGGATAACAAATGGCTCTAGTTGGGGAGCTTCCTTGAATCATTCTTTGAAATGATCGAAGGGAGAAGAAATCTAGAATCTAAGTGTCTTCATTCATCCATTGGGCATAGAGTCAAATGACAAAAAAAAAACTTAAGACTTAAAACTAAAAAGATGCAAACATTATATAAATATTTACATCATACATCTGTCACCTCATTGAGCAAAGTGTTTCAAGTGCTGCCCACTATGTGGAAGAGTGACTGGTGTGCCATCCTTGTATGCAAGGAGAAAGCTATTTTCACCATGGAGTTGATGTATCTTTAATGGACCCATCCATAATGAATCAAACTTTCCATTCATACCTTTTGTCTCTCTTATCTTATCCCACAAGAGAACTAGATCTCCAACCTAGAAATCTCGAGATTTCAGCTTCTTGTTAAGAAACCTCTTAACTTGTTCCTAGTGTTCCATGATATGGTTCACTGCTTGAACACATTTCTATTCCAATTTAGAGAGATATATGATGTGCTTATCAACCGAATTGTTGAAAGTTTCATCTTCAATGACCTTGGCCAACTTGAGGGTGGGTAGTTCTAGTGTCATGGGATTTTTTGCATTCAACACATAAAGGAGTTAAAATAGGGACATGCATATTACTCACTTTGGGGTAACCCTGTCAGCCCACAAAGCATCATACAACACTTTGTGCCATAACCATTGATTCTCATCAATAAGCTTATGGATGATGGTCACCAGATTCTTGTTGCTAGATTCATCTTGACCATTACCTTGTGGGTAATAGTCCGATTAATGCGAGAATGTAATTTTGTGCTCAAAACAAAATTCCATGATTTCACTTGAAGAGAAAATGAAAGCATTGTCTACAACAATCTTGTTTGGCATGCCAAACCTGGATATAATGTACTCTTTCAAGAAATTACATGTACCTCTTAAGTAGCATGCTTTATGGGTATTTCCTCCACCCATTTGGTGAAGTAATCGGTAGCAATAAGGACATAGGCGTGTCTTGCAGTTGAGGGTGGATTCACTGCACCAATGAAATCAATGCCCCAATTCTAGAAGGTCTCTTCAATGATAATTGGTTTTAGGGGTAGAGCTGCCAACTTTGGTTTACCTACAAACTATTGATAGAGTTTTCATTTATTCACCTAAGAGTAAACATATTCAAAAAGACTTATTCCTTCTATTACTGTCATAATCCTAGTCTTTTCCAATGTTTTGAATTTCTCACATATTCATTAAGTCTTAAAGAGTTGAAAGCTTTAGAGGTATAGTGTATTCTTCAGCACCTTGGTCTTGTAAATGAAGTCTTTCTAGGTTCATCTAGGATCAAAATCAACCCCTTCCATTTGCCACATCATCCATAAAATCCCATCTCACAAAAAAATTCTAGAACCTTGGAAAAATCATTTATGCTAGACTTTTGGTAAATCCTTTAAACAAAATCAAAATCACTTTGTTTGGCTAAGTGTGTGGGGATGAATCCTTTCTCACACATTTAGTTAAATTATCACCTTCTGTGGACAAGTTTAATACCCCAAGATATAACATCTAACATCTTGGGATCTACAAGTTCATTATCCAAATCAAACCAAATCCAAATCAAAATCCAAAAAATCCTAAAGTTTAATATACCTCCAAAGTTCTCAAAAGTTCAAACATCCATATCATTTGTCCCTCATTTATCACATCACCATCATTTGATCCTTAACATCCTAGATTTTCTTTTTGTACCTAAATTTTAGATCAACCAAAGGATTTAGAGGTTTACCCCCCATATTCCCGAATTTTGATCCTAATTTTAGGGTCCAAACAAGGTCACAACACAAGAAGATCATGGAGCAAAACAAGGAAACATCAACCTCAAGTGATTTAAGTCAAACAACATTAGAATTAAACCCTAGGATATTCATCAAACTTCCACTTGATCCCCCTCAAATGCTTCAAAATCCTCAAGAGGGAGGTTTCAAAGTGGAGGATATCACCAAAAAATTCCAAGAGATGACCCAAGATGAAATAATTGAACTAGCCCATAATCCCGAAACACACAAGATTTTCAACACAATCATAAGGCTCAATCCCACACAATACATGTTGGCATTAGCAAAAGAAGGGGCTAAACTCCCTTCCAATTTTGATTTGAGCACTATTGTTGAGCAACCTCTTGGGAACATGCCACCAACATCATTCATACCTTCATTCCCAAGCATCATCGAACCCATAATACAACCATCATCATCACATGCCCCAAGTCAACCCATGATCACTAAGGGAAGATCATTACTCCAAGCTCTTCAAGGGCATCCACTTGTCAACAACCAAAATTTGGAAGCAAACATGATCTTTGGTATGCCTAGCACCATCCCACAAGACCCTAAACATCTGTATGTAACACTCATTTTACATGATACAAATAATCCCTCCACCTTTTTTGTAGTACCTACATACCCTCTTGATACAGAAAGCTCTCTCCCCAATGTATTATAAGGACAAGTAGATTTATTTTGGACTAGTGGGAATTTCAATGCTTCATCCTCATTTTCATAAGGGAATCCATCTCAAATCTTCCCACCATTCCCTATCTTGACATCATCATCCATACCCATTCAAAGTATAGGGCCAATCCCTTCATCCAACACATTGATCCAAAACCAATCAAACCAATCACAAATCAAATCAACACATCTATCATACCAAATCCTCTGACAATGCCACCAATATCACAACACTAGATGGTACCAATCAAAATCATCACATCATCTACAACACCCCATACATCTCAAAATCTAGTCTCAAAAGGACTAAGCATATCAACTATCAATCCAAACCTACGATCTACCAATCAACCCCTCATCATCACTCAACAAATACCACAAAAAAAACTCAACAACTGCCTGTCACATCATCTCACACCATCCCAAAAAACCCATCACCTCCACCTCTAAACCTAAATGCAAAAAAACAATATAGTATCACATTGCAAGCAACCCAACAAGTGTACCAAAAGGTACTTCAACAATTCCAAGAACAACAAGCCACACAACAAACATAGAAGGTAGCACAACAAGCACAAGCTTTACTACAATATCAACAAGCTGCACAAGCCACACAAGCTGCACAACAAGCCACACAACAAGCTCAAGCACAACAAGTTGCATAAGATCAACAACAAAAACAACAAGCACAAGTGCAAGCCTTGTTATAACAACAATCCTATGAACAAGACTTACAACAACATGCACAACAACAACCATTGATAGCAAAATTACAAAAAACTGCACAACATCAAGCCAAACAATATGTATTATTGGCCCAACAACAACAACAACAACAAGCCCAACAACAAGTGTTTTTGGCACAACAACAAAAGGAATACCAACAAGCATTTATTGCACAACAAGGATTCCAAAAAAATTTCACAAACATGCAACAAAATATTAACACACAAGACATCCCATCCATCACCTAAACAACCATACCATCTCAGAAAACATACATTCCACCACCTGATCCAAAAAATGATTTTTCTGCACAAGTTAAGTTTCTCATGCAACAAATTTAGGAAATACAATCAAGAAAGATAAAAAATAAAACACACAAGGGAATTTGTGCCCCTATCCATTTGACAGAAGCATTGAAATGGTTCCATTTCCACCAGGTTTTGAGATATCAAAATTTGATAAATACCAAGGGAAGGGAAATCCTGAGGACCATATTAGGGAGTTTCACATACATTGCATGGAGGTAGCCTACGATGATTCTTATCTTATGAAAATTTTCCCTCAAAGGTTGGCTAGACCCACCATGGAATGGTTTTCTTGCTTACCTCTTGGAATCAAAAAGTTCTAAGAAATCATGGATTTATTCATTGAAAATTAATACTTCAATCTAGACATGGAGGTAAGTCTAGAAGAACTATCTAGCCTTAAACAAGCCAAATGAGAGACATTCACAACCTTCTTGCAATGATGGATATCTAGAGCTAGCAATAGAAAATGGTCCATGCCTAAGGAATAAAAATTTGAGACCATTATCTCCAATATTGAGGGGAGCTTGTCCTTCCACTTGAAAATGCAACGTATTACAACATACAACCAACTGATACCCAAAACTCTCAACATCGAAAGAGCCATTATAACACAAGGGGCCACACTTCTGTATCAAGACAATTGACCATTGACAAGTTACAATTACAAACCTTGCATGTGGGCCAAGAATAAAAATGTTACCAATGATGGTGTCATTGATGCCAAAGTTGTTATCAATTCCCCAAGGAAAAACACACAAACATATCCACAAAACACTCATCAAATCAACACGCAACAACCCATTCATCAAAACACCCCATCATAAAAACAACCCAACAATCAAAATGTTAACAACATAAATGCTCAAGGGGGACCACCCCAAAAGAACATATATCCCCCTAAAAGAAAATATACACCACTTGGGGAACTAATTGAATCTATAATGCAATTGTTGGTACAAGTGAATCTTATCAAACTCCTTGTTTATGAAAATTACCAAGAGCTTCAAGTTAAACCACCTTGGTTTAATGAGAAGCACTTTTGTGAATTTCAAAAAATAAAGGGACACATGATAGTCAGTTGTATGAGACTCAAGAACTTGATCCAAGATCTCATTGATGATAATGTTATAAAAATTGCACAACTAGCAGGGAATCAAGACCTCAAAATATACATGAATTCGATGCCAGATAACAATAAAGGAAACAAAAATGGTATAGGAAAAAGTTACCACAATGTGAACCATATTTATGACCATGGTACCACATCCTTGGAAAAATGGGTAACAATTTTCAATATCAGAGGACCTAGAGCCAAGTGTGGATTCACCACACATAGTGGTAGAGTTTCCATCCCAAGACCTTCACCACCACCCAAGGCACCCACCGTCAATCAAAAATAAATCCCTAATGGTTAAAATTTCTTAGAGAAACTAAAAAATGACCCTATCCAAATCTCCATCATGGAGTTGCTAAAAATCTCACCTGCACATAGGGACATCCTAGAGAAGGCATTGGCCACATCTTCCATTCCAACCAACCTTGATGCTGACTAATTTCAAGTTATGGTTGGACATATCACTACACCACATCTCCTCACATTCTCTAAGAATGATATCCCGACCCAATCATCTCATAACCATGCACTCCATCTTGAAGTATTAGTCCACAAGAACAAATTCAAATGAGTCTTGGTGGATGGAGGTGCAGGTTTGAATATTTGTTCCCTCCAACTAATAAAGAATCTGGGACTCTCAAAATATGCCATTGAAAAGGGAAAAGGTATCACCATCAGGGCTTATGATGATCAAGAAAGGGTGTCTCAAGGCACCATTCGACTCCCTATGCAAGTAGGTCCAAAAATCATGGAGACTACTTTCCAAGTCCTCAACCTTGAACTCCCACACAATATCCTCCTAGGGTGCCCATGGATCCATGGGATGCAAGTTGATGAATTCATGTTCCATCAATGTGTCAAATTCCCTTACCAGAATCAAGAAGTCATGATCCATTACAATCCTAAACCATTCTACTATTACAAAAATTTGGAGGCCAAGTATTATAATATCCCTTAAGTTCTAAAAAATGTTGAAGGACCCACATCTCTATATATTGAACCATCCACTCTAGCCTCCAATTCTAAGAAAAAGACACCTACCATTTAGACACCCCAAGTCTCAATGTGTAATCCAAGATAATGGGTGTGCGGACTATAAAATGAAAAAGAGCACATTTGTGGTAGGAGAGTTACCTCAATCTCCTAGATCTCATGGAAAACCATAACCAATTAACACAATATCTCAAAAATTCAAAGAAAAATCCACGACCTTCAAAAAGTGGGGAGACCTAATCAAAGAGGTGGTAGACGAGAAAGTTGTATCAAGCCTGCTATAGCAAGATGGAAGACTCGTACCAAATCTCCCCATGGAGGAAAGCAACAAAGCTCTTCAATTAATGTTTGGATGGGGAAATAACAAAAATGAGAAGCTCAGGAAAAATGACAATGGTTTGTTTGAACCCATCGTTCCTTAAAAGCATCCCGAGAATCTTGGCCTGGGATGCACCCCTACAAAGCTAACCATACTTGGAAATGGTGCTACAGTTAAAATAGTCAAAGCTTCCCCATCGATATGTGTATCGATTAGTTATCCTTTTGAGGATCCCCTCTTTGACTACCCATGTTATTTGAGGATTCCTCCCTATTTATGATCACCACCATGTCTTTCAAGTCAAGTAACCAGACCACTGAACTAAAGATTGTTTACCCCCAACTAATAAACTATGACCAACGAGGACAATCAATCTTAGACATGTTAAAAAATGATGAGGCTCTCTCAAAATTCATGGGACTAAGGGATACTCTACCATATGGAAACCACAAATTAGGGTTTGATATTGAGCTAGAAAAACATGCATACTATGGGGAAATGATTGAATCTCTTAGTTGCAAAATAGAAAATCTAAGAGTAAAGTCTAGGTCTCTAAGTGAAAACCACACTGTGACACTTTCTAACCAAAAAATAGTAAAAATAAAGGACATATCCAATGGTGAAAACCTCTTTGAGGTTCCAAAGGATGAGGGATTCAATATTCCCCTTAGTTCCATTCATCAAGAAAAATCAATAGTCCTGGTAGAAAAATGCAACCTTGTCAATTTGGGAACTAAAGAGATACTACACATCACTTTCTATGCTGAGTCACTTTTAACTGAGGAACAAGAAAGTTCACGGGTATTTATGAGAGAAGGGAAATTAAATTTTGTGTGGAACTATACTAACATGCCAGGCCTTGATCTAGAGGTAGTAGTCCATCATCTAGCCATCTATCTAGAGGAAAACCGAGTAAGAACAAAATTGAGAAAGATGCATCCATAGATCACATTATTGGTCAAACTTGAGCTACAAAAAATCCTTGATGCTGGATTCATACGAACCATTGACTATCTCAAATGGGTGTCCAACCTTGTTCCTATTTCTAAGCCCACTAGGGGTATCTAGATCTACACTAACTTCAGGGACTTGAACAAAGCATGCCCTAAGGATTATTTCTCTCTTCCTAACATAGACATGATTGTAGATCTAATAGTAGGACATGAGATGTTATCATTGATGGAAGTATTTAAGGATGCAATTATATTATGATAGAAAATGATGATAAAAAAAAGACAACCTTCACCTGTCCATGGGGAACTTACTATTGGAACATGATGCCATTTGGGTTAAAGAATGTTGGAGCTACATACCAAAGGGCTATTAATCTTATTTTCCATGACATGATCCACAAATATGTTGAAGACTATGTGGATGACATACTAGACAAATCAAGAAAGCATCAAGACCACATATCAATGTTGGGCCCAATCTTCAACAGACTGGAAGAATACAAGGTAAGACTCAACCCTAAGAAATGTCTCTTTGGTGTCACATCAGGAAAGCTCCTAGGGTATATTGTATCAATGAGGGGAATGGAGATAGACCCTACAAAATTCAAAGAAATCCTTGACATGGAAGCACCATGAACATTGAAATAGTTTAGGAAAATAATCCCATATTATCATCTACTCCACAAGGGGGTAGCATACAAGTGGGATGAGAAATGTGATCATGCATTCAATAAATTTAAAGAATACTTTCTAACACTACCAGTCCTCATTCCACTGATCCTGAACAAGCCACTCATCCTCTACATATTAGATACGACGAAAGCCCTTGGTGTGCTTAGCTCAGCATGATGCAAAAATAGGGAAAGAGAGCCATTTACTATATCAGTAGGACCTTAGTGGGACACAAGATAAACTAGACATTCATTGAGAAAGATTGTCTAGTAGAAGTGTTTGCCTCACAAAAAATTAGGCACTATATGTTGTCTCATCAAATAAAGCTCATCACCAAGATAGACCCCCTTAAGTATCTACTTTCTAAAGCAACACTCACATGACGAATGGATAAATGGGTCATGATCTTGATAGATACAACATTGAATATGTAGAATGAAAAGCCATCAAGGGACAAGTAATTGTAGATCAATTGGCAGAGGAACCTATATATTTAGAGAATCCACTAGTATCTGAATTTATGGATGAGTTCATTTTCAACCTTAACGCAACAAAAAATTGGAAGATATATTTTGATAGATCATACAAAAAACATGGATCGGGAGCAAGATTCCTATTCATCACACTGCAAGAGGATTGTATCCCAAAATAATATAGGTTGTCTTTCCCATGAACCAACAACATTGTCAAGTATAAAGCTCTTGTAATAGGACTTTAGATTGCAGTATAGTGGAAAATCATGGCACTCAAGGTTTATGGGGACTTGCAGCTAATTATCAACTAGGCCAATGATGAATATCAAATGAAGGATGAAAAATTACCCCATACAAGAAACTAGTGGAGGATCTCAAGGAGTTCTTCATTGACATAAAATTTGAGCAAACACCGAGGGTAAATAGGTAAACAATAGAGTAGCTGACGCTATGGCTACAATCAGATCATTGTTAGATATCCCACATAATGTCCACAAACATGAATTCCTTGTAGAGAAGCTTCTCATATGAGCTTTTGAGGTACCAAAATTTGAGTTCATGTGTGAAATCATTGGTCCCAATGATCCTTTCAATACCATGACATATTCACCTTCCTAAAAATAGGAGCCCTCCCCATTGGCATCACCCAAAATATGAAAAGAACCTTTATTAAGAAGTCATCCCATCTCATCATATTAGGAGACAACCATTACCGTAGGAGTATCAAAGGAACCCTCTTGCGATGCCTTAACCTCAAGGAATCTTTGACTAATTTAACTAAGGTACATGAACATATTTGTGGTTTGCATTCTAGTGTTATGACCTTGGCCAAGAAACTATTGAGGACTAGGTACTACTTGCTTATGATGGAGAAAGAAGCTCATGACTACATCCAAAAGTGTATGCAATGCCAACAACATGGGGACCTCATTCATGTACTAGCTCAGGAGCTCCAACCAATTATAACACCTTGTCCCTTTTCATAGTGGAGAATTGACCTCATTGAAAAAATCACCCCACCTCATTTAATGGACACGAGTTCATTATTAGCGCCACAAAGTACTTCATAAAGTGGGTAGAAGCCATCCCAATGACTTATATCATAGAGAAATAGATTTCCAAATTCATCTTGAACTATCTCATTTTTTGTTATGGTGTTCCACAAGCCCTTATTTTAGATAGTGGAACACTCTTCAAAAACTAGAATGTCTATGAGCTATGCCAAAAATTCAATATCCAACATCGCTTCTCCACCCCATATTACCCCTAGGGTAACGACCAAGCTAAGGCTATGAATAAAACCATCTTGAAAATCCTAAAGAAAATAGTTAATGAATTTGGTCCTAATTGGCACCTACAACTAAATCCCACCTTATGGGACTACTGAATGAGTATCTGGATGCCTATAGATGTAACCCCTTTCTCCCTAGTCTACGGATTAGAAGCCATCTTTCCCATTGAGGTTGAGCTCCCATCCTTGATAATATCATTGTAGAATCTTATTACTGATGAGTATCAGGTGTCATGGTTGAAGGAACTGGAACTAATGGATGAGTGGTGCATGGATGCTTTGAACCACCTACAAGTCTATCTAAATCATCTCAAAAGGAGCTATAATAAGAAGATCAAGAGTTAGTCATTTGAAGTTAGACAACTTGTTGAAAGAAAATCAAAAGAATGTACCAAATCTAGACAACAAGGGAAAATTTGAACCAAACTGGTTGGGACCCTTTGTTGTCACTATAAGTTATGAATCATGAGCATATTAGATATCCACACCCAAAGGTGAGCCTTTTCAGGAGCCCATCAATAGCTACCATCTCAAAAAAAATTATGCCTAAGCTTGCAAGATATAAACCTAAAAATACAAAAAAAATTAAAAAATATAAAAAATCCAAAAAAATCAGAAAAAGGATTGAAAATAGTAAAGAAAAGAAATCTTCCTCTAGTGAAAACCACTTCGGTGGTGCTTTGGCATGTACCTTGGTGAAAATCGGCAATCAAGAACCTTTTGTAAATAGGAACTTTCCATCCACCATGAATTCTTTTGCTTGTTCTGCATCACTTTCATTGCATTCATTGCATTCCATATTTGCATTCATATCATATGTGTCCACATCATGGCTGGATTTTGTGTCGATATCATGTCCCATCTTAGAACTACTTGGCACATTCCTAAGGTAAGTTTGTCCTACCTATATCGAGGTAATCTATCACATCACACTAGGGGCATGCTCCTATACCTACATCGAATCAAACTCATGAAATCTCTTAACAAATTAGAAAATCCAAAAAAATCATAAAATTAGAAAATCCAAAAACATTTATAAAACCAAAAAAATCCAAAAACATATAAAAAATCCAATTTAAACATGTTGAAAACAAAAAAATTCAAAAAAAGAGTCTTCACACCAAACTACAAGGCTTTTGTGTGTATAAAATAGGCAAGGATAATCTTTGATCAACCCCTGAGGCCCCTAGGATACAGTTCTTGGTCAAAATATCAGAAAACACAAAAACATTAGAAAAATTGAAAATCAAAACATTTGTAAAACATCTCAAAAAATCCTAAAAAAACCTTAAAACATTTCAAAAATACCAAAAACATTCAAAATACCCAAAATAATCCATCCCATTTCACTTTCACCTACAATAAACATCCACTCACAATAAATGATCGTCACCTTCAACCTTTGGCAAAACAATCAGAAACAAGTATAAAAAATTTAAAAGTGTGAACTAAAATATCAAAATCTTAAGTCTAGGTCATTATGTAAACAAGTTGGTCAACTCTTGGTATCAATATCCTATCATCCTAGATTAATCCCAAAATCATCTGATAACATCATGTCCTAGGATACATCTTTCCTACAATGGACATCAACATCAGACATCATTGTAGTTTATTCTTGGCTAGAGGTATGAAGAACATTAGCTTGTTTGATTACTTGATCTCTTCTTATGATTTTTCTTATTGCACCTATTCCCATGACCTATCAAGGATGTCTAATCAAAATGATTTAGGGAGAAAGGAATGGGGAATTGATCATTGTCTTTTTCTTGCTATTCTTGTAATATAACTTGGCGATACTTACTTTGGAAGGTGTGTATGGAGGGAGTTTTGGACAACTTGTTGACTATTTCATTAATAGGTTATGCCTTTTTTTGTTTTGGTCCAAGATGTTTGAAACTATTGAAGTACATCCTAGTGAGGTTTCTGTATGTCAGGTGTGAACAAGAATAATCCTATCTCTTTGTTGAGTCAAAGTCCATCACACTAGATACCACACCATCCTGGTTGTTATACCTTGATGCAACATATCTACGTGTGTTATCAAACATAAGGAAATTTACGCTCTTTATGTCCCCAATCCCTGGATAAGCAATACACCATCATCATTCATCATCATATCTAATAAATTCTTGACAAGTCATAGACTTGTTGGACTTCTGCATCTTTTTGGAATCAAGGGTTGATCCCTATCATTCTTCTATCCTCTTTCATGCTAACATGCTATCATGACATTCACCAAAAAATCAACATACTAATCCTGCATAATCATACATATCATCATAATATGAAACCACGTCCATCTCACATGCATTGCATCATCATTTAAGTCATTTAGGATAATATAGATTTGTTATTCTAATCATCTTGAAACCATCTCATTTGTATTATCATCATAATATGGATCTATTAGTCTAACCCTCTCCTTTCACCTCTTTGTCGTGAGCTCTACCTCAAATCATAATTTTTACTCGATCTCTAGAGGGTAGTGGATAACTCTTTCCATTGGAGCAACAATGGGGCATCCAAAAAAATTAAGAAATTTTTGTATTTCGATGTTGGCAACATCAGTCTTTGAACCAATGCAACTGGTACACTACTTCAAAGAGGGGAAAAATGTAGACATGCAAAAAATCCTAATCAATATTATGCATCTAAATGTGATCAATTAACATCAAATTTTATATTAATCAAATAAAGCAATTTATTGGATTAATTCACTAATTTCATGATGTTTAATTAAATAAATCAATTTATTTAATTAAGTCCCTTAAAGTCCTCTCATCTGATTTAATAAATCAAATTGTTTAAATCAAATGTTAAATCTCCTAATCCCTTCAAGTTAATTAATTCTATATTATTTAACTCCTAATCCTAATTACCCATTCTCTAGATTTTGACTCAACCTTGGTCAAACCCAACCCCTGATTAACCAACCCACTTGCACATGAAAATAATTCTTTAAATTAACTAATTACCATATTTTCCCTCACAAAAGCATATGATTTGGGAATATTCCTCCAATAACTCTACTTATTTAACTTTCTTACCCAAACATTAACTCCTCTTACATTCTCAACCATATGCATTAATCTCTCTTACATCCTCACCCACATCCTCTTACACTCTCAACCATATCCATTTATTCCTCTTACATCCTCTTTACTCACACATTTCCCAAAATTTTCTCCAACTTTATCCATTAGCCTTGTGACAAGTATCACATTCTCATTGGCTCTCCTTTAGTCCCACATTCTTCAACCCTTCAACCCTATAAATAGAAACATTCTGTTCAAAATATGCATCCACAATCTTAAGCATTTCCACTATAGGCACATTCATCTTGCACTTCATCACTCATCTTTGCATCTTCATCACATTGGAAGCTTATCAAGGGGGTGGGAAAGGGCATCCTTTGCACATCAACGGAGTACCACTCCCACTATGGGATAGAGTTTGATCTTTCTTTAATATGCTTACATTTAGTTTCTTTGGTTCTATTTATCTTGTTTGAATATCTAGCATGATTAAGTATTTCATAGGGATGCTCTATTTGGTTTTCTTAATTTGATTAACAATACTAATGTTTGTTTGTTTTTGAGCAAGTGTAGAAAAAACATCCATATCCCCCACAAACACATAAGGATCTATGGATTTGGGTTTAGTATGACTATGTTACAATGTTTCCATAGAGTATGGAACTATCATGATTCCCCAAATACTCATAAAATTGGAAGAATGACACAAAGAGAGAGAAAACAAAGGAAAACCTTTTGGGTCAACATTGAAGAAACATGAATGTCTCAATGCCCTATGTCATCCCAAAAGGAAAACAAAAGACAAATAAAAGAGATAAAGGAAAAATATTTTGGGTCAACATGGAAGAGACATAAATGTCTCAATGCCTTGCATCATCTCCAAAAGGAAAACACAAGAAAAATGAAAAATGAGAAAGATAAAGCTTTTGGGTCAACATGGAAGAGACATAAATGTCTCGATGCCTTGCATCATCCCAAAAAGGAAAAAACAAGAAAAATGAAAAATGATTACAACATAAAGAAGAATTAAGGTACGTATAGAAGAATTCACAAAAGAGAGAGGAACATCAACTGGAACATGATGAGGGATCGCATTACACACATGCAATGACAAAGAAAAATGAAAAAGAAAAAGACTAGTAAGGCACAAAGAAGTCAATCTAAAGTAGGCCATCTACCTCCCAATCTCGGTTGGTATAAATTGAAGGTGGGCAACTAGCCAAAGGGACAATGACAATGCATTACTAGGACAAGGCTATCAAATTATTTCCCCCATTTTGTGCAAGATAAGAATGAGCCGAGGTAGGTGATGAAAATGAGCTCCTTGCATTAGAGAGAATGATTTTTAATAAGTGTAAAACATATAATAGTGAGATTGTTTTAAGTTTCTACAACTATTACATTGCAATAAGTGGGGAGGGTATGTTATGAAATCACTCAATGGAAATAATTTCCATCTAAGTGAAAGTTGCTCAATACTAATTTGAATACATGACACTCATGAGTACTATGTCCAAGAGTTCTGTGGTATTGACAATTTGAAACATTTGCATCTTTAGGATATAGTATGAGCCTATCTTTCATTGGTGGTAAGGTTATGAGTTCTTTGTTTAGAAGTATTTGAGGTTTCCTTACTTTTAGGTGGTGGACATGGGAACTTTAGTTTGTCTAGGGCCTCTTGCGCTTGCTAGATTCACCAACTTCTCTAGATGGGATTAGTATAGGAGGTCTGAATATGATCTTGTATTTGTTATCCTTATCCTTAGGAGGTATAAGTTTCTCTTTAGGAAGGACATTTATATCAGGAGGAGGATCTAAGACTATCGTTCCATCAGTACACAGCCTTAGGTATTCTTTAGGAGCACTTATGTTGAGAGGGGGATCAAGTGATATCCTATTCATTTGATTTATTTAGTTGGTATTCATTCTAGGAGTTGATGAATTATATGTTCACTTGTTGTGTCACATCCTTGTTTGCATAAGATCATGAATCCTTTTCCATATATCTCTTCAAGGTTGATTGATGTGTTTATTACTTTGGTGACATAGGATGGTTGAATGTTTTCTTGTTTAGAGGTGCTAGGTTCACCTATGGTAGGGAACTTAGGTTAAAATTTTGAGTCAGTTTTAGGATGTAAAGGATAAAAAATTTCAAGTTGTGTTGGTTGTTTCATTGAAGGATAAATGGATGCATTGGACTCAAGGTTTTTAAGGAAATACTTTATGAATTCATTCATGCTAGCATCATCTTCTACAATGATGTCAACATCACGATGAGGACATGCATTAGGAGTTTGAGTTCAATGTCATTAGGGTCATTTCCAAAAAAACAAATGAAACATCAACTAAAGAGATCAAGGACTTCCACACATTGCCTAAACAGTTCTCCATTTTTAGAATATCAAACCTAATCATGGTAATTTACTGATTACACAATGTAATGAGTAGAAAATGAAATTTTTTGATTCAATTTTGAATTTTTCACAATGCAAAGAATTGATGAAACATCAAATCAGAAAACTGAAACAACAAGATAAATGCACCAAAAAGAAGCTAAAAATTGATATTTTAATGTTCTAAAATTACAAATCTATAGCTAACAAGAACTCATTCACCAGTAAGGGTGAATGGGTCCTAAGTCTTTCTGGGATTTTTTTGTGGAAGTCAAATTCAATTTTGATGTCTTTTCATATGCCAAAAGGTATGTAGATCAAACTTGATCAGGGAATTATTCACTAGTAAAGGTGAATGGGTCCTAGTTAGGTATTTTTAATTTTTTTTTAATGATTTGAAAGTTCTCAAGTGTATCTTTTAGTTCTAGTTTATAAACAATGAAATGCAACTTTAGATTTTTCTAGAAATTCAATACAAAAATGCAATGGAAAGATGAAATGCAAGACCTAGGTTGAAATGCAATTTAAAAAAAAAATTCAAATACAATTGAATGAAATTTAAATGATATGCAAAATGACCTATTTATGTTTTGTAACTTTCAGATTTAGGAAGTGAAAAACAATGCAAATATAAACCCTAAATGATATGCAAGATTTCAATGCAAAAGAAGAAACCCTAATTGAATGCAAATCTAAATGAAATGAATGCAAGGTTTTAACTTAATATGCAATGAGAGACTCCAAAAATCATAATATTGTAATGCTGAAAATGTCAGGTTCACCAAATAATGTATAGGTTGAAAATAGGATCCACCCTAATGTGTGGTAAAAAGAGATGGATCACTTATTTTTCAAGGGCCTAAAAATCTCAAATTATGCAAAATATGATGCTAATAACAACCAAAAATACAACCTAGCTGTCATAGAAACTATGAGGAATGTTTTTAGATCATAAAAAATTGTGTACCTATCTAGAAAGTTTTTTTTGAGCTAGATGGGGGACTCATTCGCCTTTAGTGGTGAATGGGTCCTTTTAGGGTTTCAAAAAACTAATTTTAGGATCCTATACCTTGATGTCTGCAATTTGATATCCCAGTTATCAAGTTATAGAAGCTTGTAGTTAATTCTATAGAGCTCTTTTATATTGAAAATGAAGGTAATATTGTAGCTTAAAACTTGTAAAACTATGAGACCGTAGATCTAATTAAGTGTCCTTTGTCACAATTTTTTGTGTATGATTAATCTATTTAGATCAAATTTACCAATTGTAGAAAGAGATGGAATATTTTAGAAGAATGAGACAAGGAGATAGAAGTGATACAACATATACGTGGAGAAACCATTTTGGGAAAAAACTAAACTAGAATCAATAGTGCTTGTATTATTTAACCTTAGAACAAGATTACAATAATATTGTATCAATCCTTGACCGACATGCTTCCTCGCCTTCAACAATCCTTCTTCACAACCTACAATAAACTATCGCGAAACTATCATACACTTGCTACAGTTAATAGACAATAATATGAGAATATAAACTCATAAGATTTGTTCAATACAAGACCATAAAGCTCCTCACAAAAATCTATGCCTAGATTGGGCAAGTAGAGTTCCAACTTGGGAGCCCAAGTTGGACCCAAGTCAATCTTAGTTAACTAAAATATATCTCTCCAACAATTCATGCAAACATTATGCATGATTGATCATCCCAAATTAACTAAAAGTATCCACCTATTATTTGTCATGCAACTAAAGTCAACTAGCATTCAACTCAAAATAACTGCATGCAACTAAAGATAACTAAACCATAACTAAACTGAAATGAATTGAACTAAACTAAACTAAATTGAACTGAACCAAACTAATATTGAACTGATAGTGCCACTCCACTCATGTAAATATCAATCCCTAATTTTTAGGATCAAAACATGCATTACTAAAGTGTTATCAATCCTCCAAACAGTTAATTGAAGCAAGGTGGGTTCCACCTTCCATGTGGGTGCCCCATGTGCTCCTATCTTGTAGGAGCTCTTCTTGGACATCCCCACATGTTCCTATCATTTGGAATAATTACAAATTTCAATTTACATGTTCATTTAATTCAAATTTAATCTCTTTCTAATCCTAGTGTTGGGGAACACTTTCTAAGGACTTAGGAGATACATGAAATATGTTTAGGATTGTAATTAAATGGCATCCTATTCCCAACATTATCCCACTTGAAATTTTACTTTGTAATTATTCTAAACAAGGAATCATTATTATAAATCAAGTACAAGACTCAAGGCTAGTGGCCTTCCTGCACAAAGAGAACTTATTTGTAGGAACTAGTTTTGTAAGATAATCTACAACATTGATCAAAGTGTCAAATTTCTCTATCAATACCTTCCCACTCTCAACCATTTATTACTCAAAGTGATATTGAACATCAACATGCTTAGTACAAGCATGATACATAGGATTTTTGAATAAACAAATAACACTCTTCCTATCACATTCAAGTCCAATTTTCTTGCAATTAAAACCAATACCTTTCTCAAGTGTTTGTAACTAAATTGACTCTTTAGAGGCATGTGTAGCAATCATGTACTTTTCTTTTGTGGTGGAAAAAGAAATCATGGGCTGCCTTTTAGTCATCCAACTAATCATAGCTCCAAACAAAGTAAACACATAGCCACTTGTCAACCTCCAATTATCCAAGTCCCTTGCCCAATCTGAATAAACAAAACCCTATATGTCCAATGATTTGTGCATAATATCAATATCATTAGCATCGTGATAAACCAAACAGTAGTTAGAAGTACCTTGTAAATATCTAAAACACCCTCTTAACATAAGTCCAATGTTCTTTACTAGGGTTAGACATAAAACTACTTAGAGCTCCCATTGCTTGGGCTATATCTAGTCTTTTACAGACCAATTCATACATCAAACTACCAATTGCACTAGCATATGGAATTTTAGATATTTCCTCTTGATCAAAATCAAATTTAGGACCCACGTATAAACTTAACTTCATGCCAACTAATAAAAGAATATTAATTGGTTTACTATCATGCATGCTAAACTATTTCAAAATAGTATCAACATAGTTGCTTTGACTTAAGCAAAGCTTTCTATTACTTCTATCTCTTCTAATCTCCATACCAAGGATATATTTGACAGCCCCTAGATCTTTCATCTCAAATGTGCTAGAGAGGTGAGCTTTCAATTCTTTGATCATTACCTTGTTGTTACCAATAAAAAAGACGTTATCAACATACAAGATAATATTTAAAAGCTGACCATCAATAAATTTTATGTAAACAAAATGATCTTCCTCACTCCTAACATAACCAATTTTCAATGCAAAAGCATCAAACTTTTGGTACCACATTCTAGGTGACTATTTCAATCCATATAAAGATATCTTTAACCTGTAAACCAATAATTTTTTTCCTTTTACAAAAAAACCATTAGGTTGCCTCATATAAATCTCCTCATCAAGATCCCCATGTAAGAAAATAGTTATCACATCCATTTTCTCTATCTCAAAATAATAAGTAACAATAATAGATAAAAAGAATCTAATAGAAATTAATTTAGCAACTTGAGAAAATATTTTATTAAAGTAAACTCCCTCTCTTTGGGAGTAGCCCTTGGCTCCTAATCTAGTCTTGTAACTTTTGAGATTACCATCTTTTCTTATTTTCTTTTTAAAGATCCATTTACAACCAATGGCCTTTATTCCTTGGGAAACCTCTCAAGATCCCAAGTGTCACAAGTATCCAAGGAAACCATTTACTCATGCATATCTTGTGACGAAAGCTTCCCTGTAAGATCTAGGTTCATCATTAGTACTCATCGAACCAAATATACAATGGAAATTAGGTGGGATATACCTATCAATATGATTTTTTAGTCATGTGGATCTTCTGAAAGAAGGTTTTTCTTGTTCTTCATTATGCTCCTCATGAACATCTATCTCAAAACTCTGTGAACTCTCCTCATCCAATCCATCCAATTGTCCTTCAACATGTGCATCTTCATGATTCTTAGTATTTATCTCAAAATGTACTGTTTGAAAAGTATCCTTCTCCTTTTGTTGTTCTTCTCCTATATAAGATCTAAATTCCCTAAAAATCACATCTCTAGATAAAGTAATTTATTTTGTTAGAGGATTCCAAAGCTTGTAACCTTTTACATATTCACCATAACCTATGAATATGCATTTCCATGCTTTTGGATCCAACTTAGACCACTTTTCTTTAGGAACATGAACAAAAGCATCACAACCAAAGATCTTTAAATGTGCAACACTAGGTTTCCTACCTAGCCACATTTCATAAGGGGTTTTATATTCAATAGATGAACTAGGAGATCTATTGATTAAATAACAAGAAGTACTTATAGCCTCAGCCCAAAGGTACTGATCTAGCTTAGCACTACTTAACATACTCCTACCTCTTTCCATTAAGGTTTGGTTCATCCTTTCTACTACTCCATTTTGTTGATACCTATATATGGAGTAGTTTTTTGTCTCACAATTCCTGCATGCTTACAATAATAATCAAATTCCTTAGAACAATATTCACCACCATTATCTAATCTCAACACTTTTATCTTATTATCTGATTGTTTCTCAATCAAAGCCTTAAATTCTTTAAACTTATTGAATACATCAGATTTTTTATACATAAGGGTATGTGCAAGATCATGATGGGCCAAAAAGTGGAAATATGGGTATGTGGATGATGAATTTTTTTTACCCAAAATTGATGAAAAAAAAAAGTTTTTTTAAGGAGATTCTTAGCTTTCCACCAATATAAATTATGCTTTACTTTGAATTTAATAAGTAATTATTTTTCATTTTCTATTCAAATTATGACTAAAGTCTTGATTGATAGACTGATTGAAAAACATCTATAACTTTCAACGGTATCATATTTTTGAATCCAAAACATGCATCACATTCTATGCTTTGCATACTATAGGATTAAAAAAATAAAAATGAATTTCATGAAGTTTTGACCAAGGTGGTCATACATACGAAGTTTTATGTTTTTAAAAGTTGTAATAAAAATAATAATTAATTATTTTCTTAGAAACAAATTACAAAAAAATATGCATCACATCAGGACATGAGTCCTATACTTATATATAGAATCTTATAAAAAATATTATCATTTTATTGTGGTTAAGGTGGTTAGACACACCTACTTCTTTTTTTTCCCTGAAATTTAAGTACTACTACATTGAAATTTCAAATTTCACCAAATAGATTTTTTTAAACAAACCTAGTAGTTTAGAAACTAAATTCAATTTTCTATAGATTCTATTCTTACATATTTTTAAAATAATATAGATAACTTATTCAAATTTTTACGTCAAGTTGCCTAACTTTGATTTTTTTGATTTTTTTGCCACTTAAGGGTCTATTTTTTCCATGATGATCCTACACATACCCATAAAATGGATCCAAGTGTATCTTGAGACATCATCAATAAATGTTACATAATATCTATATTTTCCAATAGAGTCAATATCCATAGGACCTATAACATCTAAATGAATAATCTCTAATAATCCTTTAGCTTTATTTGTTCCATTAGGAAATGAATATCTAGATTGATTTCCAAAAACATAATGCTCACAAAAATTATTTTTTCCAATATTATAATTAGGAATACTGTCAACCAATTTCTTATTAACAATGGTTCTAAGACCTTTTTCACCAATGTGGCCCAATCTATGGTGCCACAACATACATGTATTTTCAGGTTAGTTACATTGGTTGATTTATTCAAATTGGAGGTATCAAGCTTAAATAAAGTTCCAATATGAGATCCTTTAGCAACCAACATATTCCCTTTCACCAATTTGCAGCCACCTTTGTCAAATGTCACATGCATTCTAGAATCATTGAAATTAGATACAAAAAATAGATTTCTAGCAAGTCTTGGAATATGCCAAACATCATTAAGGGTCTTAACCCTACCATCACTGAAACACAACTTTACCTCTCCTTTTCCCATAATCTTTGTTGTGCTACTATCTCCAAAGAAGAAATTCCCTCCATCATATGTAGTATAATTAGTGAACCACTCCTTGTTAGGAGTCATATGATAGGAGCAACCTGAATCAATAAGGAAAGAGTCATAACTAATAGTTTTACATGAAATGATTAATGCATCATTATCATCATCCGAGGATTTCTCTGTAGAAGCATCAAAACTCTTTTTCTTGTTCTTACAATCCTTCTTTACATGTCCATATTTCCCACAGTTCCAACACTTTACCTTACTCTTACCAGGGGTTTTATACCTTCCTTTGGACTTACCCCTTCCTTTCTTGTATCCTTTAGGTTCCTTTTCCTCAGGCGTACCTCTTACAAACAAGACATCTTGGGATCCCCTTTCAGACTTCCACCTCATCTCCTCTGATAGGAGAGTAGGAATTATATTGTCCATCTTAGGATCTACACCATTACCACTGATAGAAACATTTAAATTTTCCCAAGACTCTGGTAAAGAACAAAGTAACCAAATGCATTTATCTTCATCTTCTAGCTTTACATATACAAATGCTAACTTACTTATAATCAAATTGAAAGAATTTAAATGATGTGCAACAAAATCACCATCTTTCATCTTTAAAAAATATAATTGTCTTTTCAGATACAACTTATTAGTAAGAATTTTGGTTTCATAGATATCACCTATCCTCTTCCATAATTTATATGTGGTAGCTTCATCTGAAACATTCAAGAGAACATCAACAAGACATAACCTTATGGTCCCTCTTTCCTTCTTATCAAGCTTATCCCAATCCTCATTTGACATTGTTGTAGATGGCTTTGTCTCATTACAAATAGCTAACCACTGATCTCTCTCTTCAAGAAGATCCTCTATTTTTAGATTCCACATCTCACAACTAGATCCATTGAATATTTCAATATCTAGATGAGAAGTAGAACTCATTATAACAAAATTATTTTACAAATCTGCAATAACACAATAGTAAAAGCTCCCACTACAACCAAAAAACCTTCAAACTTTTAAGAGAAAGGTGTTCCAAACCCTAACCAACCATTAGCTCTGATACCAAATGTATAAAATGAAGGTAATATTGTAGCTTAAAACTTGTAAAACTATGCTACTATAGATCTAATTAAGTGTTCTTTGTCACAATTCTTCGTGTATGATTAATTTGTTTAGATCAATTTTACCAATTGTAGAGAGAGAGACAAAATATTGTAGAAGAATGAGACAAAGAGATAAAAGTGACACAAATTATATGTGGAGAAACCCTTTTAGGAAAAAACTCCACCATAATCAATAGTGCTTGTATTATTTAACCTTAGAACAAGATTAAAATAATACTGTATCAATCCTTGATTGGCATGCTTCCTTTCCTTCAACAATCCTTCTTCACAACCTACAATAAACTCTCATGGAACTCTCATACACTTGCTGCAATTAATAGACAATAATATGAGCATATAAACTCATAAGAGTTGTTCACTACAAGAGCATAAAGCTCCTCACAAAAAAATATGGCTATATTGGGCAAGTATAGTTTCACAATGTAATTTGAAGTCAAACCAAAGTATTCCTCAATTTAGGTGCTCCAAACTAAACACTTAACTAAACTTTGGTCAAGAAAATGTCTTGCAAACTTCACCTCAAAGTTGGAATCCAAGAATGGGCCCACTTGAATGAGCCTTGTAAATATCTTCTCATGTAAAAGGTGTTAATTGAAAGATGAAAACTTGGGTGCCCAAGGTGGACCCAAGTGAGTCTTAGTTAACTGAAACATATCTCTCCACCAATTCATGCAAACATTATTCATGATTGATCATCCCCACTTAACTGAAAGTATACACTTATTATCTATCATACAACTGAGTCATTAGTCATGCAACTAAAGTCAACTCAAGTCAAATAGCATTCAATTCAAAATAGCTACATGTAACTGAAGATAACTAAACCATAACTGAATAGAATAAAACATAACAAAACAGAACAAAACAAAATAAAACAAAACAAAACTGAACTAAACTGAACTGATATTGAACTGATACTAAATTGATAGTGCCACTCCACTCATGTAAATGTCAATCCCTAATTTTTAAGATCAAAACATGCATTACTGAAGTGTTATCAATCCTCCAAATAGTTAACTGAAGCAAGGTGGGTTCCGCCTTCCATGTGGGTGCCCCATGTGCTCCTATGTTGTAGGAGCTCTTCTTGGACGTCCCCACATGTTTCTATCATTTAGGAATAATCACAAATGTCAATTTACATGTTCATTTCATTCGAATTTAATCTCTTTCTAATCGTAGTGCTGGGGAACACTTTCCAAGGACTTAGGAGATACATGAAATATGTTTAAGATTGCAATTAAATGGCATCCTATTCCCAAAAATTTTGTGATCTTACACTTTTAATGACAACTTTGCAAGTTTTCAACTTTGAAAACTTTGCTCCAAATATTTCCCAACTTGATCTTCAACCTGTAAATATGTAATGAAACAATCAAGGGCAAGAAAAACTTCTTGTTTGTTAGTGAATGGGGGTTTGCCTTAGTCAACTCCTTGTAGGTAATTAAGCCAAATAGTGAAATGAAGGAAATGAAGCATGAAAGTGCAATAATGTAAATGGTATCACCATGGATTATTTCTTGTCAATTAAATCTACAAATAATCATGGAGTGGCCATGAAGAATGTATATCTTGGACGTAGGATGATTCTTGTAAATGGATCCTCAGTGCAACACCAACTTCTTAGCTCAACACGCATGAATGCATTAAACCATTGACATGATGATAAGACCTTGAATTGCTACAATAATCACTTGAAATGTGCCTTGAAAGTCCTTGAAAATTCCTTATGAATGCTTGAATGCTTGATCACTTGAATGCTTGAATTCTTGATAAACTTGCTAGCTTGTGTTAGGAGAAATAATGTGAATTAACCCCTTATTTATAATAAATTAGGAGATTAACCACAAAATTCAAAGAACTAAGGCTAACACTAGATTTGGAAAGAAATATGATTTAATTTCCACTAGAATGACATTGAAAAATTAGGGTCTCATTAAGGGAGGACACATTCGCCACCAAAGTCGAACGGGTCTTGGCTAAGTTTTCAAGATCGAGCTTTGGGGAGCTGAAAGAAGGCCAAAAACCAATTCTAGATCAATTGAGAAAGGGGGGTCCTATTAAGGGAAGACCCATTCAACACTAAGGGAAAATGGGTCCTATATCAACATACTAAGACCCAATTTTTCCCAATGAAATAATTTGATATTTAATTTATGATTGTCGAGAAAAATCCTTGGGAGGTGTCAAAATTAAGGCCTAAAAAGGGGGTTAATAACTCTAATTAACAAAAATGAATTAAGACCACCTAGATAAGTGTGAAAGTATTTTAAAAAACTTTACAACACCTAAACAAGGTACAAATTATGTACAATTTTATTTAGAAAGGGGCCATTAGGCTTAATTAAGCAAATAAGTCCTAGAAAAGTGTGCAAGTGCATTATAACACTTTACAAAACCTTTGCAAAGGACAAATTCAGGCATGATTTAGTTAAATAAAGGTCCTGTAAAAGTTTGAATGCATACAATACATTACAACACCACTCCAAGACACCATTAATTTAGCTTTAATGTCAATTATCTAGCAAGCAAGGAAAAGATACTTTTTCCGTTACTAGACATCTTATGTAGGGGCACTAAAAAATAGTGCCCATACATGGGATTTTTTTTTCTAACTCTAGGAAAGTGAAAATTAGCAAAATATCCATTTTAAAGTTTGTCGAGAAAAGACAAGAGACGAGCATTCGAGGGGAAAATTCAAGGCTCAGGACCACGTGTAAAGGAAAATTAAAATTCACCTCATTTTGCATGCTTAGAGTGCATGGGCCTATGGAATAGACAAGTTTCGTAGGAGGTTATCCCATGAATCAAAATCATCTAGATTCAAGGATAACATCCCCTCTTTCATTTCATTATTTCATTTTAAAGTTTGATTATCAAAATGGGGTTTGACCAAGGAGAACCCCCATCCACCAAAAAATAAACATTTTCTCTCTCTTATGTGTGTGATTGCAGATTTAGGTTGAAGAAGGATTGAAGACCTTTTGAAGTGAAATATTTACAAAGTTTTCAAAGTTGTTATCAAGTAACAAAATCTAAGCTACAAATTGGATTTATGACTTTATGATATTTGAACCTGGAAAAATCAAAAGCTACCGATCAACACCAGAGACCCCCCAAAAAATGTTGAAAACCTTGTACTTGGACACATTCACCCATGGTGAATGATTCTCATATTAGCTTCTAGATATAAATTTTGGTGATTGGTACACATGTTTCTACCCTTCTCCTATCTACATTCTATTTTATGGTTCAAAAAATATTGAGTTTAATATTGTTGTTTCAAGTGTTAGATTTCATTTCGGAGTTGATTTGTTGTTTTTAGTTTTTCTCCCCAAAGTGTTGTTTGACCTTGACCCCCATCCTTCAATCATAAGGAAATCTAAATATTCTGACATTAACTTGATTCACCTAAGGATTTTTATTCAATTCTTTGTGGATATCTCATTTCCTAATGAAATAAAGGAAAATAGGTCTCTCATCACATCATATTTGATAAACCTCCATAAACACTATTTTTCTACATTATAGAAAATATGTACCATACTACCATTATAGAATCATATCCTCTTTGTATTCTTGGTAATCCCAATATAAAATGCATGCTTATATCTTCCCAAGTATCTTTGGCATTGTCAAAGGTTTATATAGTCTAGTATTTTGAATACTCCCCTTTGCTACTTGAAAAATTCTACAACTTTGAACATACTTCTTGACATCCTTATATATATATGGCCAAAATTAGTGTTCACTCACCAAAGATATTATCTTATCAATCATAAAATGTTCTAATAGTCCTCCATTATGCTTCTCCTTAATCAGATTCTCCCTCATTGAACTCCTTGGAATACACAACTAATTTCCTTTGAACAATATATATTTCTAAATGAAATAATCCAACCACTATCTTCTATATGTTATTACTAGTTCCTTACATGCTTTCCATGCTTTAGAAAAATTTGGATCATTCTCATACATTTAATTTAATTCTTCAAAACTCAATACTTCTACCTTCATTCTTGTAAAAAAAAATCCTTCTCTTGATCAATGCATCTGCAAATTTATTTGAATTACCAGTCATATGCTTCAACAAAAATGTATAACTCTGCAAGAACTTAACCCACCTCATATGTCATTGGTTCAACTTACCCTAACTATTCAAGTGTTGCAAGGCTTGATGATTAGTGTAAAACAAAAAATCCATAGGAAACAAACAATCTCTCCACTTCTTCAAGGATTGAATCATGGCATAGAACTTCTGATCATAAACTTAATATTATTGAGAAAATTCATCTCAACCTTACAATTACATAAGGTAATGTTGATACATAAGATACTCTTTAGCTGACAAAGACTTGGGTGGTGTGGGGGGAATCCCCCCACAAGAGGTCTAGGGGGATCATCCCCCTTAGCTAGGGTCCAGGGGTAGCACCCCCAAAAGGAAAATTTTATTTATATTTTATTATTGTAAATCTGGACTATTCATCATTATGTCTCATATCTAATGATCAACATTTTATTAGCTTGATTTTCCCTAGAAGGTGTTGGTTATTTTTCTTGCAACATTCAATCCTAATGAGAAACACATTCCTAAACTAGGGGATTAAATATTTAGGACAAATAATTTGCACTATCAATGGATTGAAGACAAGAAAAGCCAATAGACAAGGCTATGAAATCCTTCTGCACTTTGAGCTCCACAAGACTCAGGAGGTTGTTCCTAATTGTAGGCTTACATGCATGATATAATTATGTGAAACAACAAACTATAGACCTATGAAAGTGGATAGTTCCCATGTATATGAGTGATGTGTATTTTATATTCTACCAGGTTCAAGCATAATCCCACTTGCATTGAACATTGCTGAGAACACATAATTTAGATATCTTCATCTCAAACACATAGATGGTTACACTACTTAATTTGACTCCATTTTTTTATGAACGTTTGTTAGTTGTTCGACAAAAAATTGTCAGAAAATTGATGAATTGACAAAAAAAAATTCATTGCTATTTTTTTGTCGAAATTCTGACGACGAATTAAATGTTGAATAACGACGCAGATTCATTGGTCGTCACATCATAAAATTACTTAGATGTTACTTGGAATATCAATGAAAAAGTCATGTATCCATAAAATGAAATTGCAATGGCTCTTCTAAAGCATCGAAACAACACCAAAATTTTGTTTCCATTTCAAAAAAATGGGAAAGGAGTTACGAAAAAGTCTTCATTGTAGCTAAGCAACTTCGTTGGACCTTTTCTGTGATTCGTCTGTGGCCTTCGTCAAAATTGTAAGGAAATGGGAAAGGAGTTATGACGAAGCCTTTGTCGCAGCTATAGCAACTTCGTCGAACCTTTTTGGTGATTCGTCAGTGGGTTTCATTGAAATTGCGACAAAAAAATGCATTTAAAAAAAAAAAAAACACTCATTGAAATGTACCATCGTAGAGACTCTTGGAAATGACCATTGAATCCAACCCATCGGTGAGAGATCAACCATTGACACATGATAGAAAGCTCACTCTGATAGTCCATGTCTTTCTAATGACTTCCATCAGAAAGACAAATCCAATGTCACATCAATCTGACCTCTTTAGGAGTTTTGAACACTATTGGTTATCAACAAGACATTATGAGGGTCTTACTGATTAAACAAGTGTCTAAGAGAAAGTAAAAAAATAGAAACTATTAATTTTCTTATTTTGGGGTTCTTTAAATCATAGAATAGATACCATCTTCTTGTGTATAACGTACTTATATTCATATTTGAATTTGAGACCAATTGTCATTGCACATTCCATTTTACTTGCACAAAGTATTCTATAAGCAATATATTGATAATGCCAAATGATTTATGGTGTTGTACAAATCTACCTATCATCACAATTTTGCTGTTCCCCCCATGAGAATATTGCAAAGAAAAGTTTACAATACCAAGTCAAATAATATGAAAAAGACTTACTTCCATACAAATTAAATGATTATTCTCACAATGGTAATTGTCTAATTACAACAATAATTCCATGAAAGGTTATCCATGCTTCATAAGAGATGATTGATCATACATACAGACTGCAAGATGCATAGAAAAAACATTACACTTGAGAACAACCAAGGGATAGCAAGGGAAGGAGTTAAGAAATGTTTGGATTGAAGAGAAAATGTGTAGGGAAAATGTTGAGCAGTGTCAAGAGAACAGAGCTTGTAGAAGATATTCTTGACCTAATCAAGCTCTTGAACAACTTAAACAAAATTAAAATACTAACACATACATGAGACATGTAATGAACTTCCAATATCTGCTATCTTTTTCATTAATGCAGAGGTAGGTAAAGGATAAATAATTATAATTGTAACACTATTCATAATCCAGTAAATTATGTTCATAATTTGTGTTCAATGGACCTTAGTTTTATCATTATACTGCCCATCTAGTACCATATTTTAATCTAGGGTTCAACTATATCAGATCTATAGAAGCACCTTCAATTAACCATTTAAAGTACTATAAAATAAGGTAATACTTTTACTTGAGAAAGATTGGGTACACTTGTAGGATTAAAGTTCTCACAATCATCAGGATTTATTGGCACACAGGCACAATCTGCAACATATGAAGTAATGAATGACTAAAAGTTAGTGAAATGGTCCTTAATATGTGACTGGTTTGCAAATTCATTAGTAGAAAATAAGGTTAAAAATAGATCTACATGAAAAATTATGAGGAAAATCTACTATAATCATCAAAATAGATGAAAAGTGCAAAGGAAAGAGTTGAGCTACATCTCTAGAGCCTAAAAAAAACACATGCAAGAAACATAAGAAAAAGAACAGACTAGTTTTTGGATGAATACAAAATGGTGCCTTCAGCAAGTGATTCATATGCTTTCACACCTGACACAAGACATTAAGAAGATTTTAGTCTTCCTTTGTGAAATTAACTACTTACAAAATAAACCCAGAAACCAATATTATATACCTCCATGTCTATCCGAGGGTAGGTATAAGAGAAAAAAATTTCCTCAATGCAATGCCGAAAAATATCAATGTGTTTGTAGGTTTGTATTACTCAAAATATCATTTCACTGCCTAAGGAAAAATACCAAAGTGATGTTTTAAATTTCAATCTTCACAAAGGCTCCCTTATTGCTACACATGCATATACAAGCATTATTCAAGCTCTAAAATATTCAAATATTAAGGATTTAATTAGCTATAAGATGGAAAGTTGTTGTTTAGACATAATCCATCATCTTTTACATATCTTTATTCACTCCTAGTGCTTCAGATAAATTTGTGTAAATGAGACAAAAATGTGAATCTTTTATGACAAAGAAAATTCTTAAAAGGAGGGGGGGGAGAGCAAAGGGTAGGGGGAAAGAGAATGTTTGAATATATAGAAATGTATAACATTTTGATCATTATAACAATGAAACGAATCTTAAGTTTGAAGCATTAATATCATTTACAACATTTATGATCAAGAATGAATGTAAGTAGAGAAACTTTTACATACCTGTAGATGGTACAAAATTTCATGGTTAAGTGGAAGCCTCCCATCAACAACAAGATCCAAATATCCATGTATCTATCCCAATCAAGCCTCTAAACCCTTTAGAGTTGTCAATTTTTCCACAAACCTGTTATGCAAAAAAGTAAAATTTTAGAGTTATGTCACCACTAAAAATAGAAGAAATAGAGCTTTGAAACCAAATCCACACACAACTCAATGTGGTATTCATACAAATCCATACAAAAAAACTAAACTCAGAACATTGGAATGCAAATGACTTCAAATTATGATGCAGAACATGGATTTAGGGTATAAAGAATCATTTTTCTACCACCATAGTGAAAAGTTAGCACTTTCTTTTATCTTTGCATATTGGTTTGATGCTTCAAATGGTGCATTTCTTATATGGAAAAGTGCATTACCTTATTGAGCTTCTCTTTGTTTCGAGAATAGTTTAATATTCTCTACTTAACAAGGCCAACCAAGTGATGGTGGAAGCTCATTTCCCCCCCCCTCACATCACTCTCAATTCCCCATACTCAATCATATAACATTAATCATTCATTAATACATTAATAACATATAGAATTCATTCATTCATCCATTAATAACATATAACATTCATTCATTCATCCATTAATAACATATAACATTCATCCATTAACATATAACATTCATTAATTAACATATTCACATTCATTCATTAACATTTAATATTCATTCTTTCAGTTTTTACATATTATAAAAAATCTGGTTGTCATGATATGATTACAATCACTTTTATTTTTGTCTCTTTTTTAAAGCTACAAAAATATGAATTGGAGTATCATTTTCTAAATCATCTATCCCCCCTTTGGTTGTTCTTCCCTCTTCTCGTGATCTTAATGTACGCCTAGTTGTCTTCTCATGAAGTGGATGCCGCTGCAAGGGGGGTCTATTGCAATAACAAAGAAATGTTAAACTGATATTTTTTTATGATTATTGTTACAAGTATTTCATTAATTAAAAGAACATTAGAGTGGTTCTCTTTACCTAATGGGTCCACATCATGTTCCTGAACTTTTGTTATGGACTCATGCTCAACATGTTGAACACCCTCTAAATCCTGATCTACACTTTAAACACAAAATGTTACATTAATTAATACACCAATTAAAATTAAATATGTTTAAGAGAACATGAGAGTGGTCCTCTTTACCTGATGGGGCCACATCATTTTCATGATCTTCTCTAGCTTGATTATGCTTGACACATTGATCACACTCTACATGCTTTGAAGTTGAAACACGAAAGGTTAAATTAATTAATACACCAATTGAAATTAAATATGTTTAAAAGAACTTTAGAGTGGTCCTGTTTACCTGATGAGGCCACATCATGTTCTTGATCTTCTCTAGCCTGATCATGCTCTACATGCTCTAAAATACCAGGATGCACACCGTGACATTCATCTGCAGGTTGTGCTCCACCCTCACCAGGATGCTTTCCAATGTCATGTGCAGTATTATCATTGATTGAATGTTTAAAAAAAATAGGCATGTAATTAATTTATGGTGGAAATTAATATTGAATAGATTGCACAAGTATTCAATTTTAAATAAACTTTATTGAGTTTATTTACCTGCATGTTAGATGTAGTGGAAGATTGTGTTTTCCCAAACAAGACTTTTAGGCATTCAACAACAATTCCATAGCCTTGCTGGAAGGCAATCTTCAAGTCATCTTCTATGGGAACTCTGTTGAATTTAGAGCCCCACATTTTTGCATAAGATCATGAATTTTGATTCTATAGTGTGATAAATCCAAAATTGTTTTCAATTTATTATTTAGATACAATATTTCATTTATTGATACTTATAATTTGTGTGGCTAATTTCATATAACCACCAGAGCCAAGTTTGTGCTGCTTGTGCTTTTCTAGTCTTTCCTTTGTTTCCTTCGATGTGTCGAGTAGCCTATGAAGAGTTTGAAATATGTTAGATTATGTAAAAATAAAGAGTAATCAGTATATAATTACATTGTTGATAGTATCACATACCTTTCTTGGCCTGGTGGTGTATTTCCTTTCTTCTTTTCAGCCTTCTCCTTTCCATCTGACACTAGGTCCTTCCACTCCCTCTCCGAAATCATGGGGATATGCTCGCACTTTTTTTCTTCTCTTAATGTGACCTATATTGGTCCCTCACATACTTTAGATAGGTACCATCTTTCTTAAGGATCTTGGTTTGGTTGAATGTTTTATCACTGAAGAGCACAACTAAATGGTTAATGAGATCATCTTTTGAATCTTGATTTTGGGAATTCCACTATGTACATATGGTGGGCTCGAAGAGCTCCAATGTAATATCACTTAGATGTTTAAAAAAAATATCATTTCCTACAAAATGATCATGGGATCAATAGTCTAAAAAGAGTGATCAATAAGTAAATTTCAATTGGATTATATATAATAATAATTAAAACATTTTAAAGTACCTCAGACCTTCTCTATCTTTATGGGAGAAAAATCCTTAGTCACCAAAAATGTGACTAGTAATGTTCCCGTACTAGTAATACTAGAAGATCTAGGAAATGCTGCTAAAATATCACCAATACTAGTGGCCTCTACATCCCTAGGTACATGGCCTGACACATGTTCTAGCATGTGTTTGCTGCTAGAGGGTGTAGTAAGGAATGCCTGCATGGTATGTGTTGCTAACATTTCAGACGGAAATATAGGCATGAATGATGGGGTCAGTTGATGTGATGTATGTGTAGGAAGATTAGGATGGACACTTGTACCAACCCCTACTCCTCGAGAAACACTTGTAGTACCTTGATCATGGCTAGGAGCATCATGAGGACGCAAAAAATCCTATAAAAACAACACATATTTTAGTTCATGACATAAAAGAGTACAAAATATAAAACCATGAATGAACTTATGTTATAATTAAAGACCTCATGACAACTTGCAAGTTTTGTGATCTCTCAGTCAATATTTTAACCCTCTCTCTTCTCTCATCTGTTTGAGGCACTATGAATAACAACTTAAGGATTTCTTCATTGCATTTTTTTGGGGTCTTCCTTATTATATCGAGAGGGTTTGTTGAATAAGCGATGTCATCATCACAAAATATTGACTACACCTCCCTATGGATGCTCTCGTCTACTGCTGGTGCCTTTCTGCAATTAGTCGACTGCAACAAGAATATTAAAACATTATTGAAATGAACCAAATAAACTTATCAAAACAACATAATAATAATTTTTTTTCTCATATCTAATTTGTACAATTACAATAAGGTAAACCTCTCGGGTAGAAGCACCTAAAGATAAATCATGATCTGTGCTCTGGGTTGAAGCCTTCTCTATACAATCAATGTCCTGCTGTGACAAAAATTAAATATAAAAAAAAATTACTGAAATGAAACCAATAGACTTAAGAAAAAAAACATAAGAATACAATGGTATATTGGAGTTATAATTGGAGGTTGGGTAAAATGGTACATAGTACATACCACCCCCATAGTAATTATGTTTTTAACTAAGCAATTGAAATTGTAATCGATTAGCAACTCTTCCCTTGCAGTTATTGATTTTATCGCACATATGAATACACGGTTTCCCTCCCGTGCCTCGAATATGCAATTGGGTTGCTTATTTGTTGACCCAGGTCATGTACTATTTATAAACCCTGCAATATTCCCTAATGCTTTTGGCCTTCCATCAATGTACATAGCCACTCCTTTATTTTGATCCTTATCTTTTAGCTATATATAATTTGCTGATAGTGGATACCTATGCATACTTTGTGTATAACAAACTAGTTGCATCCAATATTTGTAACTATAATAGGGTCTGACATACTCCATCAATTCATTAACTTTGTCATAACAGACCTTTATTCCATCCATGCAAAATAGGCACAAACCATGTAATGACGATGGTGCTATGTGATATATCCTCTCCTTGACAAAAAAATTAGTGTTTATTGGAGGACGTTCCTTGGGTACCCATTGTTTCTGTAGATGTTTATACCTCAAGGGAACCTCGACATCGCCTATGCTCTCATCATCATAAGAACATGATCCCCCTTCAACAAGAAAAAATTCCATGTGTTTACAAAATTTTCTTCTAATATTTTGACCTCTAGTTGATCTCCCTCTTTTAAACATACATGTCTCACTTTCCACTTCTCTTCCTAAATTTCCCTCGCTTGAGGAAGATAGATCTAAAAAATACCTATTTGGTGGTACCTGCACTCATAAGGATGTTGGATGAAGTTCTTTCATGGTGATATGATCCTAAGGTGACATTATGATTAATCTATCATTTCATCGCTAGAATTTCATGGGTTATAAGGTAATCAAATCTTGATAGATTGCAAGTTATTGTTAATACTGTCCAAATGTGTCCATCAAAAATAAAATCTACTTAATGTTTTAACTCCCAAACTTTGTAATAAGTGTTAAATGTGACTATGGTCGACCGGTTACACAACTAGGGCCTCAAGTGTATTCTCTAATTGTAATCAAAGGACTTTTTCTCTTCATTCAATTAAATAAACTTGAAGGGAAAAAACCCATTAGGTCTACACATGGATAAAAATTCATAAAATCAGATCTACCATACATATTTTGTTGAAACCTAGGCTTGAACCTACTCATTTCACATGAGTTTATTCACAAAAATATTGAGGACAATAGCTATACCTTCTTTATTTCTCATCCTATGCCCTATTCATGCATCCTACAATTACAACAGTATCCATGGGGTCTATTACAAAAGCTACAGTAATCAAAAAAAGTGTAAGAGCCCCTTTATATCATGTTTGGACTAAAAAACCCTCAAAAATAGGGTAACTCAGATTATGATTTGTTGGTGAGTTGTATGGAAAAAATCATTAGCACCAGCTCATTCTTGGAGTCTTTTGAAAGAGAAGTGAATCAGGTGGCAGTTAAGTACAAACCTTATAGTGTCAAGGTGAATGAGCTGATCAATTTTGATTGGTTAACTGATGAGGAGTACTAGAAATGGGTAAATGTATATTTAACTAAGAGTGAAAAGGATTAGGCTTCTAACGATTGAAAAATTAGTTGTTGCAGTTACAACAAATTCTAGTTTTGTTTTTTGGTGATAGTCTAGGCATGAAATTATTGAAGTTTTTTGTTGCTGCATCAACCATTCTTAGTGGGCATGATGAACAAGAATATTCTCTAGGGAGATTGTTGTTGTAACAAATTTTTGGAATATCATAAGGTGGTCCAATTGGCTGGTGACATGTGTGCTTTCTAGCCTGATGCTTGTTTGCTCCGTCTTTTTCTATAAGAAGGATTTCAAGGCCAGAAGTACGAGTTAGCAAGTTAGATATTTTTGGAGTCTAGATGAAGTTGCAAAGAAAATTGTAAAGTCTGATGGTTTTAGGGAAAATGCAATTTAGGTTTTGAGTCATTTTGTAGTAGGTTTTGAATTCATGGGGATTTGATGTTTTATAACAGTACTGGCATTTGAATTGATATGATTAATTCAAACTCATGTCTCTCCATTGTACAAGCATATCTAAATTATGAATAAAATGATCAAGGGTTGTTTGGTTCATCTCATTGTTGTGGTGTGTATTATTCTTGTTTTAGCTTTAATTCAAGGAATTAATTAAAATGATTGAATGGGATCGTAGGTGGATATGTTCTGTATAAGGATTTGATAAGTAGTATTGGGTTAGAATACATATTGATGAGATTGTAAAGCAATGTTATTAAGGATCTTATATGTTATGTGTTAAATCTGTCATAAACCCTTAGATGCTTATAAATATGACTCCTCCAATGGATCTATGGCACTGATCTAAGTTGTACTTATTCGTATGGTTTAGTAATTATTTTCCTTTACCTAGATCTTTCTATAAATTTCAAATCAATGACTATCTTATACTATGAAATGTTGTTGTAGTTATCTCATCCTCTAAATAGTTGATATTAATGCTAAACAACCAATTTTATTCGGTATTATCCTATTATGTTGAGCTATTAAATAAGATTATTATGATGATGGTGCAAAGGTTGTAAACGCATTAAAGGATCACCCTCTTAGGTCTTGCAGAGCCTGAAGTGTAGGAGGTATTTCAAATCCTTGTCAGTTGGTCTAGGTCCTTCGAGCTGCCCTTTATTAGAATTGGAAATTCCATAGGTAGATTAGAATATCAACCTACTTACCATAAAAAAAAAACCAACACCTTGCATATGTTTGTGGTGGAGGTATTAAAGAAGAATTGTATGCCTCTATTTCCATTCATTAGATCTACCTTAGCCTAGCATATACTTGGGCTAAGTCTACAATTGCTTTAGACTCATGTAATGAAGGTTATGTGTGATGAAATCCTAGACCTCAACTAAGATGTGGGTTATGGGAGTTTTTCAAAGACCTAAGGCTGGTCGATAAAAATGTGAAAAACTAAGCTATTTTATTTTTTCTGTCTTATCTTATACGATTTTATGAGAATGGCGGTGCCAATGTATGAGAAGATATTTGGAAAATAGGCATGAAAATTGAAGGTTAAAGAGAATGGGAGTGCCAAAATTACAGTACTCATTGCCCCTTGGTCATCAATTTTACTTGAGTGACCTCAACCTTGTCCTTAGCGCTAGTATTGACCTTATTTTCACTCCTCCAAACTCTTCTTTGGCACTGATATTGACCTTGTTTTCACTCCAAACTCTTCGTCGGTGCTGGTATTGACCTTGTTTTAACTCCAAACTCTTCCTCGGCACTGGTATTGACCTTGTTTTCACTGCTCCAAACTCTTCCTCAATGCCGATATTGACCTTGTTTTCACTCCTCCAAACTCTTCGTTGGCACTAGTATTGACCTTGTTTTAACTCCAAACTCTTCCTCGGTGCTGGAATTGACCTTGTTTTCACTACTCCAAACTCTTCCTCGACGCTGACATTGAACTTGTTTTCACTACTTAAAAATCTTCCTCGGCGCTGGCATTGACCTTGTTTTCACTAAGCCAAACTCTTCCTCTGTGCTAGTATTGACCTTTCACTTCTCCAATTTGACGAGCTACAACCTAGTTTTGTTAGGTTTTACAGTATGTTAATTAAGTTGAAAATTTTAGTGCCATTTATTATTCTACAATATAGTTAAGTATATATTAGCTATATTTTACATAATAAATAATATAATTATTCAAATTATTATAATTACATATTATATTCTTTAACAAAATTATTAAATACGTATAAAATTATTATAATTAATGATTAATAATAATTATATTTTTATATAATAAAAAATATAATTAATATAATATATATTTAATATAATAGTAATATATTAATATGAGAGAGAGAAACTAAATTTTGATTGGTTATTTCATGTCAACAATCCAAGGATGGCATGTGTCCTTGGGGAGTTATGCTCAAGGTAGCATGCCATTTGATTAAAGATATGATAATTCTCCTTTAAGACCTCTTAAATGTACCCATTGCACACTTAAGGAGACAAAGATAAATATAGGGAAGAAAATATAGAGAGAGAGGGAGATAATGAGAAACATACAAATAGAAAGGGAGACAAAGAGATAGAGAGAGGTAGAGAGATAAAGAGATAGGATGAATAGATAGAGATATAGG
>VDFB02047230.1:378404745-378442579 GCA_007258455.2 Sequoia sempervirens | reverse complement strand
TAATGACTAGAATGAGCTTTCTAGAAAGCTCAATACTCAAATGAAGTGCTTTTTCACTTTTTCCATATTTTGTTGATTAGGGTTTAACCCTATTTTTGTGAAAGATGGGAATTTTGTCCCATGTTTTAAAAAATGAAACACATGTTAATGCAAAATGGGGGTCGAGTCATGACTTTATGACTTAGGAATTTTTTTTTCCTTAAGTTCTGATGCCTTGTAAAGAATTACTAAGTGTTTCAAAATGAAACATGAGGAGTGTGACAATTCAAAAATAATATGCCTTTGACCTTTGGTCATGTAATTTCATGGTGCCTTGAAGACTTTCAATTGTGCCTTCCAAGAAGTATGGAAGCCTTTTATGCCATATAGGCCAAGTTTGAACCTTTTATTTTGCCTCTGAAAATCAGAAGATGTTGACCAAACATGTGGCCTTGGAGTGTAGAATGAAGTAAGTAAAAATGATCAAGTTCCTTGGAGGATTTTTGGTCTTTTTTAATTCTTTTGAAAACATTTTGACATTTCATTATATCTTTGCATTTTGTTTCAAAGTATAGAAATATAATTTAAGTGATTTTCTAATCACTTTGATATTATTCACATGTAAATATAATGAAATATAATATTGATGGTGGGACCTCTTATTTTTTTGCTTTGAAATGTAAAATAACTTGATTAAGTGGTGTATTATGAATCACCTAATCAAGTTATTATCTTTAATACCTTTTTGGAGTCTTGTGTTTTCAAAACACACATATTATATGGGTCAAAACTGGGAGACAAAATGAAGACTTGTAGACATGAGGAGAGTGTGGGGGTCAAGCATTTGACTATTTTGGAGAAACATGTGATATTTTGGAGGGATTTTTGTTACACTTTTGGCATGACTTGAGTCTGAGCTTGAATTTTCACCATTTTAGAGGCCTTTTGGAGTGATTTTGGAAGGTTCTTTTTTGGCTTTTCTACCTCATCCAACTAGAACCTTCTATATGGACATGTGTGAAGGGTTTTGGTGGGTTTTTGCTTAAGTAGCTTGTTTTTACATTTTGGAGTTAGTTCTTTCTTTCTAGCAGAGTGATAACTTTGATTTTGGGAGTTATTTTTCAACATGGAGTAATATTGTAACTTAGAATGGACTGTTATACAATGAGTGACTTTGAATTAATATGATAGCATATTTTACCTTCTCATTTCATGTTTCATGGTATTCTGTTAGTGATTGATTAGTTTGACTTGTGAAATTTATCTTTCCTTGTAAACTTGTCTCATGTTTAGGCATCTGTTTAGCAGAAAAATGCATGTTAATAGGTTATAAGTTGTGTTAGTCATTAGTGTAGTTAGTTGTGATACATTTTTGTTTCCTTCTGAAGGTCCTTTTTAAAAAACCTTCTTATAAATTATTTATGTGAAATGCATATGGAAGTGAGTTGTGTAAAAAAATTTTGTGATATTGATTTAAATGTGATAGGCTGATATCAGGTCCTAGTTAGTTTTGGTGTATCACCTTAGGTTTTTTTTTAGTATTAGGTTCATTTTTCATGCAATTATTACCCTTCACCTTAAAAATTAATAGTTAGCTGACATCAAAAGGGGAGCCAACCCATAATTTGGAGGTCTTCTTTTGAATAGGACACCCACAACCTGAAAGCAGTCCCATGTTACATCCAAACCTGCTAAGTTCATTCACATCTTGGCATTAGGGTGCAGATTTGGATCTCTAATAGTAGCTACTCCAATTTATGTCAAGAAAATAGGCCGGTGTGTCTACTCAGTTGCTGAAAAGGTTAGGTAACACCCACTTTTCCTTGTGATGTGGTGTTTGGTTTTTTGGACTCGTGTGCTGACTCGACTCTTTTGCAGCTAGTTCGTTGGTCTGTGCTATAGGTACTAATGGTTACTTCCCCAATTTTGGCATGAAAATTCTACTTGTGATAGTGAATCTTTTTTGGAGGACTGGCTTGCTTCTTTTCAACCAATCTTGTGGTGCTTGTTTTGTCTTTTGTTTTCCCAGACGAGGAATGATTAAATATAATGGCCCCAAAAGTGACCCTAATGATAGTGAAATTAACTCTAAAATATTTATGAAATGTAATTAAATTTGAGCCAGATGCTTGTTGCTCCCTTGTTCTAAAAGGGATTTCATGGCTCATTGCGAAGGGTTCTAAAATATTGAGTCCAGTAGCTGGTGCAGGTAGAAGTTAGTACAAAATGGATATATTATAAAATGTAGGTGAATAAAATAGTGGGGTTGTCTTGGGTCTGAACCTTATATGTAATAGTCTTAAAATAGTTTTATACAAATTACTTATATCAAAACAAATCTGATCTCTAGAATGCATAATCTCCTTTTGTAAATCTCTGTAAATTGTAAATGAAATATCAATGTTATCTTTGTTTATCATCAAATGTTCAATTGAATGTGTGTCTTTATTTTTACTTTGACTCAAAGAGTTAATTAAATGCTCAAAGAGGGTTACCTATTTGTGAGAATTTGCAAAGGATTTGATAAGAAGTTATGCTCTAGGTAATGCGAGTTTTCAGATTGCAAGGCATTTTGAAGATAGTCCACCATTATAAGAATTAAATAATTTGTGTATTACTAGGTATTGCATATTTGACTCCGTTGTCCAATTGATGAAGCACTGGTTTTTTTTCTAGGGATTTTTACAATTGAATGAGTTGATAATTCACCCAGCCATGTATTTGGAATAGGAACAAAATTCACTTTAAATATTTCAACTATGAAGCATTATTTGAAATACTTCCTTGTTCCTGGTAAATAGATGAGTATTTACTTAAAGATCAGCCAAATCTTTAGTGCATTATTTTTTTTTTCCAATTATAGGAACCTATCTATGCATTAAAGTGTTTTCCATCAGATAGATCAAAATGAACACAATTAGGAACACCCTCCTAGGTCCCACAGAGCCTAAAGTGAAGGATTAAGGATCTCAAAGTCCTTTACTCATTATGTTGGTCATTAATCTTAGGGGTTCTTGAGTATAGGAGTTGGCTACTCTTTAGAGAATTATAAGGGTGCAATGGGAAAAAACACCAACAAAATGGTGACTCTACTAGGGATAATTTCCATTCTCAAGACATGGATCCTTGTATCATAGAGTCAAATGGTGTGGTAATTCTAAACATTTTGTTCAACTCATTAAAAATTCCTTGGACCTGGAAAGGGATTTGTTGCAACAAAGATCAAAGGATTTAAGTTTTCTCCAACAATGACATTCACTTTTGAAGAATTTCATAATATTTGAAGTTTATTCCTTTGTGAAAAGAGGTGGTGACTCTGTCTAATGAACCTACTAATGATGTGAAGAAATCTCTAGATCACCAAAATTTTTGTTTGGGACAATGAGATAAAGTAGTTGCTACAAGGTTCTAGGTATTTTCATAAATTTTACACAAATCATTATTTTGTTTGAAAGAAAATTATAAGAAGTCTTATGTACTTAAGATGTAAATGATTCCCTATTAGGTGAAGTAGCACTAAATGAGGGAATAATAAGAATGGTAATTAGCCTCTCTTTTAAGATGAAAGGTGAAATAATTTGTGTAAAAGCATTTCATATTTTAAAATATTGAGCAAGATGTACAAAATATTTTCATTTTAAAGGCTTAAGGTTATAATTACAAAAAGAGTTTGAGTTGCCTTTGCAATTACAAAATAGATCTAATAAGGTTTATCAAAGAGTACAAATTCATTACCAACCTATGCATTGTGATGGAGACTCCTTGTCACATCAAAGGAATTTCAATACCGAAAGATATAGGGCCATTAACTTTGGAAATATTTATGGTTATCCAAATGTTGTACCACCCAAAATTAGAGATAGGGTACCAAGGTTTAATGGTGAAAAGTTTGAGTCAGCAAGCAAACATCTATAGGAGTTTGCTATTATGAATTGAATTTTGAAGGTGTTGTCATGAAGCTGTTTGTTTAGTCTTTAAAAGGAGATGTGAGAGACTGGTGTTCTTTTTTACTAGCATCCTCTATACATTCCTGGGTTGAATTTAAGATGTTCATAAAACAATTTGGTGAGAGATTAAATCCAAATGTAGTAAGGAAAAAAATTATGGAGATTTGTAAAAGGGGAGATGAGTTGATCTGTGCTTTCAACCTTAGATTCATGAAGATCATAAGAGAGATCCCTAAAAACATAAGACCAAATGATGCAGAGTGTTTGGTAGTGTACTTGGATGCATTTGATAAAAAGATGAGTTACCTCTTGAGAGACAAAGAGCCTACAACATTGCATCAAGCATATCAAACAACCATAGACATTGAAAACAAATTGAAATATTTAATGATGAAGGGATATTCAACACCCAATGCTAGTCACCCTAGTACATTTTGTTGGTTTTTTTCTAGTACACCTTTAGAACTCTCTAAAGAGGATCAACCTCCTATACTTAAGAATCCCTAAGATGAATGGCCAACTTAATGAGTAAAGAGTTTTAAGGACTTCACTCCTTCACTTCAAGCTTTATGGGACCTAGGAGGGTGTTCCTAATTGTGTTCATTTTGATTTATTTAGTGGAGAACACATCACTCATAGATCAGTTCCTATGAAGGGTAAATAAACACAATCCACTAAAAGATTGGCTGATCTTTGAGCAAATATCCATTTATTCACTAGGAATAAGAAAGTATCTCAAGTACATGACTTGTGGTTAGCAAATTTTAAATGAATTTTTCTTTTATCTTGAGTCCATGATTAGGTACATTATTATTATATTTTAAATGTAAACACCATTAGCAAATAGACTAGTGTTTCATCAATTGGGAAATGGTGTCACACATATGATAATTAATAATACAAAAATTCTTTAACTTTGACAATAATGGACGATCTTCACAATGTATTATATTATGAAAAATCACTACTTCTAAAACATGACTTCTTATCAGATCCTTTGTAAATTATCACAAATTCATGACCTTATTCAAGCATTCAATTGATTCTTTAAATCAAGGCAGAAACAAGGACATACATTCAAATAACCATTTGACTATGAACAACTATACCCTTGATATTTCATTCATAATTTTTAGAAATTTACACAAGGAGATTAAATGTATTGGACATAAAATTGGTTTCGATATCGTTAATTTCTATAAAACAATTTTAATATTAACATATACAAGACTCAAAACCAAGACAATTCAAATTTTCCATTCATGGGCATCCTTCCTATACCTAACTTGTACCTTGAATGTATGCAAGACTCAAAATTTTAGAACCTGATCCCTACAAGTGAGCCATGAAATCCCTTTTATAGTACAAGGGAGAAACAATCATCTGAACCAAATACAATTATATTTTTAGATGTTTCATTTCAGAATCAATTTGAATTTCATTTCAAAATTCCCCACATGGTGATCTGTAATCATTTTTTGAAAATAGGGAGGCAAAACTAATAGCCACCATCAAAAGGGAAATATAAATACTACCAAAATTCCCTTTAACCACTAGCTAAGCCATGCATCCCATGTCTACATGACCTTGAAAATCCACAGTTACCATAAAAACCCAAAATACCAGCATCATATGAGGAACATAAGCAACCACCACGACAACCTTATCAACCAACACAAAATTTCAAAACCCACACACCAACCTTTTCAACTAGAAGAATGACCAACACCAAAACCCAACCCATGGTACATCCATCCACTTCACATCCTAGTAGGAGGTAAGGAATTAACTTTTTCTCCCTCCTCATCTTTATATTTTCTTGGCACAAAGCCATCACGCCCAGTTGGAGTTTTGAAAAATATTGGTGATACCGACAATGCCTCCATTCCCAGGATTGCAACTTGATTTAGCATCATGAGGTATTGTTGGTAGCTCGCGTCTGTCTCCATTGCACTTTTTAAAGGGCTATCTGTGATAGTAATTGGTGAGATTTTTCTTCCATAAGAGTCGTGTCCATACCTTATCTTTTTGTGTATTCCCAGTGCAAACGATGCATGCTCCTTACCTTTGTCTTCCATGTTTTTGGTAGCAATACCTTGGTGTCATAACCTTTTGCTACATCTAGCGGGAGCACATGAAGGCTTCTTGACAGGGGCCTTCTCACCTGCAAATGGAGCTTATTCATGTACTTTGTGCCCTTGTACAAAAACATCACCCTGAGGCTTCTTTTTGTTAAGCCTTAGTGAAATCCTTCCTAGTACTACATAAGTGATTGGATTTCTCATTCTCATTGCCTCGTAGTTTCTCAAGCTCACAATTGAACACTCCTTGCTCTGCAAAAATTCAAGAAGATGCTAACAAGTGAACACAATGCTAAAAATGGAAAGCACTCCATCCGTATTTATCAAGCAATTCTGAGGGTATTTGATCATAAATTTTGGCATCACACGCTTGAGGAAGCAATTAATCATTGGTGTCGATTTCTTCACCATTAATCACCCATATACTTGGAGATTTGCATATCATTCATCATAATAGTTGGAAATTAATTCCTTGCACATACTATAAGGACTCAATTTGATCATTCCTAAAGAGAGCATGCCATTAATGATCATTGGTTATAGAGCGAAATGACTAACACATGCATGTTTTTTATTTTGAATATTAGTCATTGATGTTAGAATGAGATGGATCGAGTGGGTATGATGTGGTCAAATTGGGTTTGAAAACCCAATACAATAGCTCATCATCCCCTGGTCAATGAGAAAATACTGATTTGCGGCCATGACACTCATTTCACAAGCTCCACCACACTCCACAAAGTGATCAAGAAAGTCCACATGTCACCCTTTCACTTACCTCACAAGCTATCTGGAAGGCATTAATTAAGTACTACGAGCTACATGATGAATGGCTCGGATTAAATCATGATTCAACATCACAACCATTAATCTTTCATTCATCGGTCATTGGTGACTCGTACAAAGGTTGTTCCAAAAATGATAGGGACATGCATCATGATATTGTAGACCTCATGTGCTATCTGACATCTATCCATAAATGCCAGCATGGTGTGCGATGGGAAACGGAGATTAAATCTTCAAATTTGATAGGCCACATTCCTACACATGCCAAATGTTAATTTAAAAGGCGAGGCCATGACTAGGCCAATAGTAATAAAACCCATGAGGATGATGACTTAAAGTCCCTTAAAAATATTTTTCCCGACATTAGAAAAAATTGGCTCAAGATAATACATGGGGTGACCATTTATCCTAACTAAAGGGGTCGGTTAATGAATGCATCCAAAGGCTTAAGGGATGACTTAGTCAACTGGCAACTGGCGGGACCAAGTCACTGTAGAATTATAACCCTAAAGGGTTTTAGGATAGAACATCTGCAGTGTTAGGTTTTACAAACCAAAACCTTTAGCCCACCCTTATACATAGAGCTTAAAATTATGGTTCAAGTCATGATTTTCTTAGAATTTTGGTATGTGCAGGATCATGATGGGCCAAAAAGTGGCAATATGATGGGTATGTGTAGGGTATGTGGCTGGCGACCTTTTTTTTACCCAAAATTGATGAAATGAAAAGGGTTTTTAAAGGAGATTCTCAAATTTACACCAATATAAATTATGATTTACTTTGAAGTTAATATATAATTATTATTCATTTTCTATTTGAATTATGACTAAAGTCTTGATTGATAGGTTGATTGAAAAAAATCTATAGCTTTCAAATGGTATCACATTTTTTGAATTCGAAACATGTGTCACATTCTATGCTTTGCATACTATAGGATTTTAATTTTTTTTTGAATAAATCATGAAGTTTTGACCAAGTTAAGGTGGTTAGACATATGAGTTTTTATATTTTTTAAAAGTTGTAATAAAAAAATCATAATTAATTATTTACTTGGAAAAAATTGCAAAAAAATATGCATCACATTGGGACACGAGTCCTCTACTTATATATAAAATATTATTAAAAAAATTATTCATTTTATTGTGGTTAGGATGGTCAGAGAGACACCTACTTCTTTTTCTTTCCTTGAAATTTAAGTGCTACTACATTGAAATTTCAAATTTTCACCAAATAGATTTAAAAATAAAAAATAAACCTAGTAGTTTAGAAACTACATTCAATTTTCTATAGATTCTATTCTTAAATATTTTTGAAATAATATAGATAAATTATTCAAATTTTTATATCAAGTTGCCTAGCTTTGATTTTTTTTGAATTTTTCACCACTTAAGGGCCTATTTTTTCCATGATGATCCTGCACATACCCATTTTTCAAGAATTTTGGGAGCTCCATTAGTGGCTCATGCTCTGGGATGTATACCTCCAGTGGCTATAGTGAAAATCCAAATCTGAGGTTGAAGTAGACCAAGGAAGAAACACTAGAAACCTAGGAGTTTTCCTAGAAAAAGAAAATCGACACAACTAGAAAGGAACACACCAATGATACCTATATACACTACGAAAAAATGTAATTAATTTTAGAAGCCTCTTCCATACACTTGGCTTCAATCCTCAAATTGGAGACCCATGGCCCCCAAAAAACTTAGGGAAAATTCTTTCCTCTGTCAAAGACTTTTTCTTGTTCTGATTGTGGTGAATCAACATGTGTATTAGACACTTATGAGTAGCCAACAATAGCATGGTTGATATCATCAATAACCCTAGCTATTAAATTTTCTTGTTTAGCCACCTGCCCCAACATAGACTTATCGAATTGGAATGGAAAAGTAAAACACTCATACCCTATCTGATCATGTATTTTACCTTTACATCCATCTTGTACTCCAAATGGAAACCCATCATAGACACTTGGTTGTGTGTTGGACCAAGCTTTTGGATTATCAAAAATAAAATATTGATATTCAACAACACTTTCATTGTGCTTGCCATGAGTGTTGTCTTCACTAAATGGAAAAAACTCCATAATAAGGTCGAAAAGATATGGGACATCTGCAAAGAATTCAAGTGCACACCCATATTGATTATCATTGCATATCATGCCATCTATACCCCTAGGTTTATCTCCACATGGATCAAACCATCCTATAATGTTGACATAGGCTAAAGACTCATCCAATTATTCCTCATAATTAACAAGTAGAAATCCTGCTTCAGGACTCATGTATCGATCTAAATGCACAACTTGGTTATCTAGTAACAAGCTTTTCCCTTCAGCAATGTGTATTTCATTTATATTATTATGTGTGGCCGACAACTCAACCTCTACTTCAAATACACAATCATGAATCACATGAGCATGAACATACTCATCTACATATCTCTTAGTATTTGAGCCATATTCATGAATGTGACCACAGACAATGCCATCCTCATATTCATTTTCTTCATCCTATAAACAACTATCACATTCAATTATTAGCAGAATTGAACTACACTCTTGGTACTTTTTAGATGTAATTTTCTAATCCACTTGTGGGCCAACTAATTCACCAACACTTGTGTCACTGCATATTTCATGTGACCGGGGAGATATTGAGTCAAGGTCACCATCTTTAATGACAAATCCACAAACCTCAATGTTACCCTAATCCTCATTTCTTACTATCTCACTTGTATCATCTCTAACATCTTCACAAGTGCTGCTTGCCAAAATTTCATAAGGATTTTCCACAAAGAGTGGATTACTCCTACACCAGTAAGGGTCAAAATTTATGACCTCACCTTCTAATGCAGGTTCATCAAATACAAGATTCTACCACACCTTCATGGTTGTCACATACACCTCTTTTCAATATGACCCCAATCTCTAGGATCATCAGTGCATTCAAAATTAGTGTAATCACTTGAAAAACAAAGAGAAACATTTTCAACATCCTCTTCATCATTTGTGCTCAAAATTATTGACCCACATTCTCAGAATTATTCACATGAACAAAATTGTTCACTTCCAAGAAAATGTGCTCTTTCAAAGCTATCAATATGTCCTCTACTTGAAGGAAGAGATTCCACTTCAACTTCATAAGAAGAATTATAATCAACAGAGAACCGAACAAGTTCAATTTTATTACCTTGGTCACTAATTTGTGCATCATTGTTCTTGATTATACTAGGATGTGGGGCTTCCCATTGCATCCCTTGTTCTTGCTCACAATTTAGGATATCCTAAGGATGCAAATCATGCACCATTTCCTTGTCCTCATACTCTATATATCTATCCTCATCATTGCTATATGGGTCTATATCTACGGTGCTTGTAAAATGACAACAATTGTCAACCAACTATTCGCATTCTGATACATCCCCTTGATATGCTAGCATGGACCTTTGATTCTTCTCATAATAATAACTATTGATAACACTTTGAGGTAACACTTTTTGTGTGTATTCATTCTAAGCCTCCTCTACAAATCTTATCCAATCAACTACTTGGCTCAAATTGTGAGGCTTCAATTCCTTTGGTAGAGTACTCAATCCTAATTGATACATGTCAAAAAATAGATCAATACACATGGAATTTGTAGGTTTGACATCTTTAGGTATATCTAACAAGATTTCCACAAACCTAGTGAATAGATCATAGGATAATTCCCCTTGGTACCTCTTCATTTCATGTAAGCTCTTGGCAGCGAATACTTGATCAACCTTACCTTGATCCTGTAAGCTTTTCACTTGCATCTCATCAAAATTCTCACATTGTGGTGATGGATAAAGTGGAACAATGGAATCCTTGTCCTCTTGGCTCAAAACTCTACTAATTGACCCACTATTTGTATGTTCATGAAATGGACTAGGGTGACTAGTATTGGTGGTTGAATACTGCTTCATTATGGAATACTTAAAATTGATTTTGATGTCTGTGGAAATTTGGTATGCTTAATGCAATGTATTAGGCTCTTTGTCCCTTAGGAGGTAACTCATATTTTTATCAAATGCACCCAAGTATACCACCAAAAACTCAACATAATTTGGTATTATCCTTGCAGTGATCTCTTTGATTACCTTTGAGATTAGGAGATTGAAATTAGGAACCAACTCATCCTCTTCCTTTTCCATACTCATGAATTTTTGTTTGGCTAGGATTGGATCAATCCTCTCTCCAAACCGTTCCATGGACAATACTTTAAACTCTTCCCATGAATGTATGGAGGAAACTGGAAAGTAAGAGGACCAATATCTTGCATCTCCCCTTAAGGACTGAACAAATAGTTTCATAACAACATCTTGAAAATCCAATTCATAATCTCCCATCATGTCAACAAACTCTTGTAGATGTCTGCCTGTTGATTCAACTTTTGCACCATTGAACCTTGGTATCTTATCCCTGATCTTGGGTGGTACAAAATTTGGATAACCACAAATGTTTTTAAAAAAAAAAGCTCTATATCTCTCAATACTAAAATTCCTTTGACACAACAAAGGTTTTCCAACATGTATGGGTACACTCATGTCTTCACCAAAATGTGGAGCTTGACTATGCATTCTCATTCCTTTAAAGAGAATTATAATTTTTTCTTTTATAATTATGCAATGCTACACCAATCCTTTTCAACAATTATGACCCTAAGCATTTACAATGCACATCTCCTATGGATCTTGCTTAATATATTACAATATAGCATGCCTATTTATGGCAATGAACCAATTTAAAATTTGTATTCAAAAGCATGCTAAATTTTCACCACTATTCCCTGATCTAGTGATAATTCACTTAATAGGGAATCATTTGTAGCTTGAGCATAGAAAATTTATCATAATTTTCTCATAATATTATCAAATTTTTTTCAATTCTATTAGAATACCTAGGATTTTGTAACAATAGCCTATCTTTTATCATCAAATATGCAGATTGAGAGATTTGATGTATGTTTTATCAAGTTCTTTGTCAGAGTCGCAACCTCTTGTTATGGAGGAATAAACTTCAAATGAGGTGAAGTTTATTCAAAAAATAGCACATGCTTTGGGTTGGCTTCCACAACAGAGTCACTTTAAGGTTCTTCGAACTTTACTACAGTCAAATCTTCTACCAGGTTCAAGAATTTATCAATATATGAACAAAATGTTCAAAATTATCTCACCATTTGACTCTGTGATGCAAAGATCTACATCTAGAGAATGAGAATTATCCCCAACGGAGTCTCCATTCTATTGGTGTTTTTCCAGTACACCCTTAAAAATCTATAAAGAGTAGCCAACTCCTATACTCAAGAATCCCTAAGATGAATGGCCAACTTAATGAGTAAAGAGCTTTAAGGACTTCACTCCTTCCCTTCAGGCTCTATGGGACCTAGGAGGGTGTTTTCAATTGTGTTCATTTTGATTTCTTTAGTGGAGAACACATCACTCATAGATTAGTTCCTATGAAGGGTAAATAAACACAATTCACTAAATGATTGGCTAATCTTTAAGCAAATATTCGTTTATTCACTAGGAACAAGAAAGTATTTCAAGTACATTCCTTGTGGTTAACAAATTTTAAATGAATTTTTCTATGATCTTGAGTCCATGATCGAGTACATTATTATTATATTTCAAATGTAAACACCATTAGAAAATAGACCAGTGTTTTATCGATTTGGCAATGGAGTCACACATATGATAATCAGTAATATAGAAATTCTTTAAATTTAAAAATAATGGACTATCTTCACAATTCCTTACATTATGAAAACTCACTACTTCTAAAACATGACTTGTTATTAGATCCTTTGTAAATGATCACAAATTCATGACCTTATTCAAGCATTTAATTGATTCTTTCAATTAAGGCAGAAATGAGGACATACATTCAAATAAGCATTTGACAATGAACAAAGATACCCTTGATATATCATTTATAATTTGTAGAAATTTACAAAAGGAGAGTAAATGTATTAGACATAAGATTTGTTTCGATATCAGTAATTTCTACAAAAATATTTTAAGATTAACATATACACGTCTCAAAACAAAGACAATTCAACTGTTCTATTCATGGGCGTCCTTCCTATACCTAACTTCTACCCTAAACATATGCATGACTCAAAATTTTTGAACCCGATCCCCATAAATGAGCCATGAAAACCCTTTTATAGTACAAGAGAGCAACAAGCATTTGACCTAGAAGCAATTATATTTTAGATGTTTCATTTCAAAATTCCCCACATGGTGATCTACAATCATTTGTTGAAAATGGCAAGGCAAAACTGATAACCACCATCAAAATTGAAATATAAATACTACCAAAATTTTCCTTGAACCACTAGCTAAGCCACGCATCCCATGTTCACATCGCCTTGAAAATCCATAGTCAACATAAAAACCTAAAAGACCAACATTGCACGTGAGGTATAAAATCAACCGCCATGACAACCTTATCAACCAACACAAAATTTGAAAACCCACCCACCAACCTTTTCAACTAGAAGAATGACCAACACTGGAACCCAACCATGGTACACATGCCCACTTTGCATCCTGGTAGGATGCGGGCAAGAAAATTCTACTCCCTCCTCATCTTTATCTTTTCCTGGTATAGAGACATCATGCCCACTTGGAGTTTTGACAAATATTGGCAGTATTGACAATACCTCCATTCTCGAGACTACAACTTGATTCAACATCATGAGGTACTACTTTTAATAGCTAGAGTTTTTCTCCATTGTATTTTTTAAAGCGCTATCTATGATAGCAATTGGTGAGCTCTATCTTCCATAAGAGTCACGTCCATACCTTATCTTCCTATGTACTCCCGGTGCAAATGATGCATGCTCCTTACCTTTCTCTTCTGCCTTTTTGGTAGCAATACCTTGGTGTCGTAACCTTCTACTACATATAGTGGGAGCACATGAAGGCTTATTGACAAGGGCCTTCTCCTCTACAAATGGAGCATGTTTAGGTACTTTGTGCCCCTATATACAGAAACATCGCCTTGAAGCTGTTGTTCATTAAGCCTTGGTGACCTCCTTACTAGTACTGTAGAAGTGATTGGCTTACTCATTCCCATTTCCTCATAGGTTCTCAAGCTCACAATTGAACACTCCTTGCTTTGCACAAGGGTAAAAGCACAAAGCTATGTCACACTTTCAGCCAACTTATCATCACAACTTAATTTATGTATTTCTAGCTAAAAATCAATTTTGGTCAAACATATGATCTAGTAAGATTCATTCTAGCTAAGTTAGATGCTTCCACAACATTTTCAACTAAAATTGTTGGAAAAAAATGTATGGAGCACCACTTTGAGTCCAATTTACCAAAAATATTAAATTATTTGAAAAACTTGAAGTTTCAATAACTCCTGCTAATGTAAACAACTTTTAAAAAAAAATATAAAAATACCTTTTTGTAGATCTGTAAGTGTAGTTTTAAAAAATATATTTATTTGAATAGTTTAATTATTTTTATATTTTATATTTTATTTTTACTAAAAGTAGGTTTTCAGCACAAAATATTAGGTGGATTACTATGCCAAGGAAAAATATTTAAACTTATTAAAAAAATTTGAAAAAAATATGATTCACTAGATAAAAGAATCTATTTTAAGATGGTATAATTTTGTTTCCATTTTAGATAAATATTTAACATGAAAGTTGACGTCTGATGAGAACAACTATTTTTTGATTCACACACATTTTAATATTTATTTAAAAATAAATATTTATAAAAATTAGAAAAAAACATATTCGTGCATTGAAATTTCAAGTTATAAATACACATAAAAAATTTGAAAGAAAAAAAATGAAATTTACAAATTTGAAAGAAAAAAAGAAATTTACTATAAAAAGTTTGATGTCCCATGCAACTTCATTTTTCAAAATTTTATTAGCAACTAAATTATAGCTTTAATTTATTAAAAAATAGTTTAAAATAATTTTTAAATTTTTTTTTTAAAATACAAACATAAAATATACTAAAAAATACATATTTTACTAGTCTACATCATTTCAAAATTCAAAACAGATATGCTACTTTTTAGTGATTCAAGTTTAAAAATTGGATCAGTGTTGCTTGTTTCCTTTATAAAGTGTGACACAGGTTTGTGATTTTACCAAAAAATTTAGGAAGATGCTAACAATTGAATGCAATGGTGAAATTGGCAATCACTTCACCTGCATTTATCAAGCAAGTATGAGGGTATTTTCTCATAAAATTTTCATCACACTTGTGGAAGCAATTAATCACTAGTGTTGATTTCTTCACCATTAATAACCCAAGTACTTGGAGATTTGCATATCATTCCTCATAATAGCTAGAAATTAATTCCTTGTAGGCATAAGGACTCAATTTGATCATTCTTGAAGAGAGGACACCATTAATACTCACTAGTTGCAGATCGTAACAACTAACACATGCGTATTTTTTGATTTTGAATATCGGTCATTAATGTCAGAATGAGATAGAGTATCAAGTGGATAAGATGTGGTCAAATCAGGTTTGAAAACCCAATACCATAGCTCATCATCCCCTGGCCAATGAGAAAAAACTGACTAGGAGCCATGTCATTCATTTCAAAGGCTTTGCCACACTCTGCATGATGATCGAGAAACTTTGAGTGTCACCTTTTCACATACCTCACAAGCTATCTGGAAGGCATTAATTAAATGCAATTTATGTAATGAATGGCTCATATTAAATACTAATCCAACATCACAACCATTAGTCTTCCCTTCATCTGTCATCGGACACTCATACAAAGGTCAGGCGCCAAATAGCAAGGAAATGCATCATGATATCACGAACCTTTCATGCTATACGACAACTATCCATAAATTCCTACGTGGTGTGCAATGGGTGATGGAGATTAAATATTCAAATTTGATGGGCCGCATTCTTGCACATGCCAAATGTTAATTTAAAAGGTGAGGCCATGACTAGGCTGACGGTAGTAAAACCCCTTGAGGATGATGAATTAAGTCCCTTAAAAATATTTCACCCAACCTTAGAAAAAAATGGCTCGAGATAATACACGAGGTTACCATTTATCCTAATTAAAGGGGCTAGTTAATGAATCCATCCAAAGGCTTAAGTGATGAATTAATCAACTAGAAATTGGTGGGACCAAGTCATCACACAATTATAACCCTGAAGGGTTTTAGGATAGAATGTCTATAGTGTTAGGGTTTACAAACCAAAACCTTTAGCCCACCCTTAAATACAGAGCTTAAAAATCATGGTTTAAGTCATGATTCTCTCAAAATTTTGCAAGAATTTTGGGAGCTCCATTAGATTCCATCCAAGTACAACTAGTGGATCAATTAATAGAAATTTATGCCACAATGACAAGGATTTTATTGTTCTAATTTCTCCATTGTTGCAAGGTGAGAATCATGATAATCCCCAAGTGAAAAGCTTATAGGATGAAAGTCAAGATGATCATGTAATTGCAAAAAAGATTATATGAGATGAAAAGATATCAAGGGGAATCACCGTACGATCTATTCTCTAGGTTTGTGGATACTTTGTTAGAAATACCTAAAAACAATAGACTAGAGGACTCAACATGTATTGATTTATTTTGTGAAACATATCAATTAGGATTGAGTACTTTCCCAAAGGAATTGAAGCCTCAGGATTTGAGCCAAGTAGTAGATGGGATAAGGGTTGTATAGAAGACTAATAATGAATATTCATGACATGTATTACCTTAGAATGATAGTAGTGGTTGCCATGAGGAGGAAGATCAAAAGATAGTCCAAGTAGGACTAGAGGATGTATTAGAATGTGAATAGCCAGGTGATGGCTGTTGTTATTTCATAAGCAACATAGATATAGATCCATAGAGTATGTGTAGGATCATGATGGGCCAAAAAGTGGCGATATGATGGGTATATGTAGGGTATGTGACTGATGACTTTTTTTATACCCAAAATTGATGAAATGAAAATGGTTTTTAAAGGAGATTCTCAGCTTTCCACCAATATAAATTATGCTTTACTTTGAATTTAATAAATAATTATTATTCATTTTCTATTTGAATTACGACTAAAGTCCTAATTGATAGGTCGATTGAAAAACATCTATAAATTTCAAATGGTATCACAATTTTTGAATTCAAAACATGTGTCACATTCTATGCTTCATGTAATATAGGATTTAAAAAGAAAATTTTGAATTTCATGAAGTTTTGACCAAGTTAAGGTGGTCAAACATACGAGTTTTTATATTTTTTAAAAGTTGTAATAATTTTTTTATAATTAATTATTTACTTTAAAAAAAATTAAAAAAAACTATACATCACATCTGAACATGAGCCCTCTACTTATATCTAAAATCTTATAAAAAAATATTATCATTTTATTGTGGTTAGGGTGGTTAGACAGACACCTACTTCTTATTTTTTTCCTAAAATTTAAGTACTACTGCATTGAAAGTTTAAATTTCACCAAATAGATTTTTTATTTTTTTAAATAAACCTAGTAGTTTAGTCTAAACTATATTCAATTATCTATAGATTCTATTCTTACATATTTTTGAAATAATATAGATAACTTATTCAAATTTTTAGGTCAAGTTTCCTAACTCTAATTTTTTTCCACTTGAGGGCCTATTTTTTCCATGATGATCCTGCACATACCCCATATAACAATGGGGAGGATGAAGGTGTAGAATATGAAGAAAAGGAAATGGTGCATGATTTATGTCCTTGGGATGTTATTGAGTCTAAAAAATGCAAGGGATGCAGGGGGAAGTCCCACATCCTAATTTGATTAGGGACAATGATGCACAAGTTAGTGACCAAGTTGATGAAATTGAACTGGGTCAGTCCTTTGTTGATTACAATTTTTATTTTGAAATTTAGATGGAATCTCTTGCTTCAAGTAGAGGATATGTTGATAGCCTTGAAAGGGTGCACTTGCTTGGGAGTGAAAATTTTCTTAATGTGAAGAGTTCTCAGAGTGTGGATCAATAATTTTGAATACAAATGATGAAGATGATGTTGAGAATATTTCTCTTTGCTTTTCAAGTGATTACAATGACTTTGAGTACATTGATGATGCTAGGGATTTGGATCCTCATACCAAGAAGAAAAAGATGTATGTGGAAACAATGAAGGTGTGGTAGAACCATCTATATGATGGACCCTCACTAGTATGTGAGATGATAAATAATGATCCTTACTGGTGTAGGAATAATCCACTCTTTGTTGAAAATCCTAATGAGTTACTGGCATGTACCACTGGTGAATATGTTGGAAATGGCATAAATGAGATAGCAAGAAATTATGACTAGGCTGATAGTAAGACTTATGGTTTTTCCCTTGAGGATGGTAACCTTGATTTAGCAGCTCCCCAATCATGTGAAGGATGCAGTGGTACAAGTATTGGTGAAGCCACCTGCCCACAAATGAATGAGAAAACTATTTCTGATGGTTTCCAAAAGTGTAATTCATACTTTCTAATGATTAACTGTGATAGTTATTCATGGGATGAAGAGTTTCAAGCTAAAGATGTCACTAACCATGGTGATGATTCTAAATATAATGCTAGTATTGAGGGAAATGTAGATGGACATACCCATTTTCCTATGGTACATGGTTGTGTGTTTGAAACAACTGTTGAATTGTCAGCCATACATGATAATAGGGATGGTATATACATGGATGAAGGAAGGGGCCTATTCATGAATGATCAGGTTGTGTGTCCAGATAGGTACATTGGCCCTAAAGTAGCATTGTTTCATGTTGATGAAGAGAAACAACTTTATGAATCCTCATATTGTATTGGTATGGAAAGATTATTTGATCTATGTGAGGACCAACTTGGGGGTGTAGATAGCATGAAGTATGATGTTGATCAGTATGAATGTGCAGTTGATTCTTTGTAGATGCTCATCTTTTGGAACTTATCATAGATTTGTTTCCATCTAATAAGGATAACACTCATTTTAAGCATAATGAAGTTGTAGCTAAATATGAATCCTTTCTTTTTGATACTTCAAAAGCTTGGCCCAACATACAACAAAGTGTGTATGAAGGATTTCAATTTTATGAACAAATTGAATATGATGTTGAAATTCATGATCAATTGGAATATGAATGTTTTACTTTTCCAACTCAATTGGATGAGCCAATAGTGGGACAAGTTGATGAGAAGGGTAGTTCCATGGCAAGTGGAATTGATGGTGTCAATTATGATGATGTTGGTTGTTCAGAGATGCTTAACACACATATTGATCCATCCCAAGCAAAATAGGACAAATTTTTTGATAGAGGAAAGAATTAGTCCCAAGTTCTTATTAGCCATGGGACTCTAATTTGAGGATTGAAGCCAATCAAATGAAAAGGGATTCTAAGCAAATAAATTTCATTGTACAATTTTGTGAATGATGTATAAAGATTTGGTATGGTGTATTCACTTTTGGTCATGTTTGCTTTCTTGGTTCAAACAAGCTCTTGGTTTTTATGCTTCTACCCCGGTCTTCTTCAGCCTAAGATCTAGATTCTTGTTATACCCATAGGGGGTATACGTCCCCGAGCATGAGCCATTGATGGAGCTCCCAAAATTCTAGAATTTTTTTGAGCAAATCATGATCTGCGTCATGATTTCCAAGCTTTGTGTCAAAGAATGGGGTCAGGGTTTTGATCTGTGAACCCTCTTTCATAACATCCTATCTTAAAACCCTTTGGAATTTTACTTTTTCCTTGACCTATTCAGTCAGTCAGTGGTCACTTAAGTTATCATTTGAGCCTTTGAGTTGTGTCTATTTACTAGCCCCTTTTGGTTAGGGAAAAAGGTCACCCACGCATTGTCCCACTACAAACACATAAATTCTAGTGAAATATTTCACTACCAAATGACTTATCCCTAAGTCACTTTCTTGAGGGGTTGAGTGTTGTCCTAATTTGTGGCCCCCTTTTTTAAAAAGAATCTTTTTGCACGTGTGGGAAATTCATCTAATTCATGCAACTAGCCATCACTGAAGATTGTCCAATTGATGGGTATATCTTTCAAGAATGAATAACCCAGTCGAGGTTTCTTTGCATCACTCATCATTGAATTGTTCTCCTACCTTTTCTAGTTTTAGTGATGAGTGATGGGAGGAGGGATTGATTGACATGGTAACCATGTGACAGGTTTGTGTTCCATTGATGCTATCATCTATTGTTGATGCTATTCCTAAATTCAAATCCACTTATGCGATGAGCAACGACCCTGGTTGTTTAGAGGCATAACTAGAAGGTTTTCATCACAAAAATGCTCAAAGGGGTCTAGTCAACTTCAACAACGAATGGTGAAGTTTTGTTCAAGAATATTCCCTTCAAATTTGAGTTTCGGCTTGTCACTAAAGATGAAAGGAAACATTGAGGAGCTTCTATGATAGCGTGTAAGTTGAGGATGATAGTGCATGTATATGGATGGGTAGGTGGCTGTTTTAAAAGAACTCCATCATTGTTTCCAATTACAGACAAGAAAGCAAGTAGTAATCCTTAATGGGCCTCGTTAATCGAGTTTTAAATCCTAAATAATTGACAACCATGATTCAACATGGAGCAATTTATTTTATGATCACTCGAGGGAGCCAGGGTGGCCATTAAATGCAACTCACCTCTAATTCCTCTATTTAATGAGGATTTCTTGTAGTTTTCTCCATCATCTATAATTATCAGGATACTAAAATAATTTTCGCAGGTACTGAAGGAGTGACATCTGAGCATTGAGCGAACCATCACAAAGATGGTGGTTTGATATCCTTGGGTTTGTGAGTGTGCATAAATGCATTATAGTTATCCATTCTAAGTTCATAGGTTAGTATTGTTGCTATAGCTCAATTTTACTTTGAGTTCTCTTGTGTGGGGTTCATTGGATTTTCATTTCTATGAGTGAATATTTTCTAGGGGTTTAGGTTGGTGTTTTTTATGCAACATTGGCTCTTGGTTAGTGTTTTATTCTCAATAAAATGGGTGAGCCAAGTACTCCAGTCAAACCATTTAGAAGGTCTAGGAGGTTGAGTATGCAAGAACCTCTAGTGTATGTGATTGTTGCTGAACTTGGTACAACAAAAATTCCAACTGTTCCAAAAGGCAAGAGGAGTGTTCGAAAGAGGGTTGAGAAAGTTACTATCCAGAGTGCTTAAAATCTAAGAAATAGGACTATTTTAAAAGAATTAGTCAAGTTTGAAGGAAAAAGGCTTGTTAATCCTGTGAAGGAATTGGAGAAGAAAAGTGGTGGTTCTAAGGTTTGTCTAGGTAAGCATGATGTTCCCATAGAAGTTTCTGATAGCTTTTCAGGTGATGAAGGGGGAATGGGCCTTGATTGTGGTCCTTGTTGCATTTCCCTAGTACCTTATGGTGATTCTAATGAGGAGGTAATTGTAGCTAGTCCAATTTATATCAAGAAACTAGGCAAGTGTGTCTACTTAGCCATTGACAAGGCTAGCTGGGTAGCACCCACTTTTGCCTGTGATGTGGCATTTGGTTTTTTGGACTCATTTGTTGAATCGACTCTTTTGTAGTTGGTTCGTTGATCTGTGTTGTGGGTACTGATGGTGAATTCCACAATTTTGGCATGAATGTGCTACTTGTGATGGTGACACTTTTTTGGAGGATTGGATTGCTTCTTTTTAACCAATCCTATGGTGCCTGTTTTGTCTTTTGTTTTCTTGGGAAAGGAATGATTAAATATAATGGCCCCATAAGTCACCTTAATGATAGTGAAATTAACTCTGAAATATGTATGAAATGTAATTGCATTGGAGATGGATGCTTGTTGCTCCCTTGTGTTATAAAATGGATTTCATGGCTCATAGCAAAGGGTTCTGAAATCTTAAATCCAATAGCTGGTATAGGTAGAAGCTAGTAAAAAATGGATATATTGTAAAATGCTAGTGAATATAATAGTGGGGATGTATTGGGTCTGAACCTTATGGGTATGTGCATGATCATCATGGAAAAAATAGGCCCTTAAGTGGCAAAAAATTCAAAAAAATCAAAGTTAGGCAATTTGACACAAAAATTTGAATAAGTTATCTATATTATTTCAAAAATATGTAAGAATAGAATTTGTAGCAAATTGAATGTTGTTTCTAAACTACTAGGTTTTAAAAAAAAAAAAAAACTATTTGGTGAAAATTTGAGATTTCAATGGAGTAGTACTTAAATTTCAGGGAAAAAATAAGAAGTAGGTGTCTGTCTGACCACCCTAACCACAATAAAATGATAAAAATTTTTTATAATATTTTATATATAAGTAGAGGACTCATGTCTCGATGTGATGCATATTTTTTTGTAATTTTTTCCAAGTAAATAATTAATTATGATTTTTGTATTACAATTTTTCAAAAAAATTAAAACTCGTATGTGTGACCACCTTAACTTGGTCAAAACTTCATGAAATTAATTTTTTATAAATCCTATAGTATGCAAAGCATAGAATGTGACACATGTTTCAGATTCAAAAAATGTGATACCATTTGAAAGCTATAGATGTTTTTCAATTAGCCTATCAATCAGGACTTTAGTCATAATTAAAATAGAAAATGAATAATAATTATTTATTAAATTCAAAGTAAAACATAATTTATATTGGTGGAAAGCTAAGAATATCCTTTAAAAATTATTTTCATTTTATCAATTTTGGGTAAAAAAAACGTCATCAGCCACATACCCTACACATTCCCATCATATTGCCACTTTTTGGCCCATCATGATCCTGCACATACCCTTGTATGTAATTGTATTAAAATAGTTTTATGCAAATTACTAATATTGAAACAAATTTGATCTTTATAATGGATAATCTATTTTTGTAAATCTTTACAAATTATATATGAAATATCAATGGTATCTTTGTTTATCATCAAATGTTCAATTGAATGTTTGTCCTTGTTTCTGCTTTGATTGAAAGAGTTAATTAAATGCTTAAATAGGGTCACAAATTTGTGAGAATTTACAAAGGATTTGATAAGAATTTATGCTCTAGGTATTGTAATTTTTTAGATTGCAAAGCATTTTGAAGATAGTTCACCATTATCAAAATTAAATAATTTGTGTACTACCAGAATTGCATATTTGACTCTGTTGCCCAATTGATGAAGCACTGGTTTGTTTGCTAGGAATTTTCACAATTGGATGAGTTGATAATTCACTTGACCATGGAATTAGAGTAGGAACACAATTCACTTTGAATATTTCAAATATGAAGCATGAATTTACAATACTTATTTCTTAGGAAATAGATGAGTATTTACTGAAATATTAGCCAAATATTTAGTGGATTATTGTTTATTTTCCAATTATAGTAATTCATCTGTGCATTAAAGTGTTCTCCATGAAATGTATCAAAATGAAAAAAATTAGGAACACCCTCCTAGGTCCCATAGAGCCTGAAGCGAAGGAGTAAAGATCTCAAAGTCCTTTACTTGTTATGTTGGAAATTCATCTTAGGGTTTCTTGACTATAGGAGTTGGCTACTCTTTAGAGAATTCTAAGAGTGCACTAGAAAAAACACCAACAAAGTCCACTGACATAATCTAGTTTTCACAATTTATTATTCTACCATACAAGCATACAACATGTAAATCAACCACTTAAACTATTCAAATTTAGCTTGACACATTTTTTCATTCATAATGAAAGCACAAAGAAAGAAAGCTTGATAAAGGCCATATATGCATAGTCTGAAAGATTTATTCTCAATAATTTGTGTTTTAAATATCAAATGAACCTTAAAACAGAGGTCGGATGCCAATTTGATAATAGTTTGATATTTAAAAGATATAACATGCTAGAGAAAAGTACTTCTACAAATTTTACTCCTAAAAATAGTTCTATAACCTAAGAAAACTAAAGAAAATTTTCCTCAGCAAAAAAAACTGAAACTTGGAATCCAACCCTTCCTTCTATTGCCACCTCTCATTTATAGCTACAAAAGAAGAAACTGCCACCACAACACAAAAGTAATTGTTTCTAGATGTTGGAATTTAATAGCACACGATCTAATCATAAATATTTAGTTAGGTAACATTAATATTTTCTCATTAATTCTCAACTATTGCATTAATGCTCTTTAGATATTTAGCAAAGATAGTTGTTTGTAAACAATCAAATCCTAGAAAACAACTTGGAAAAAGGTCCAGCTGACCATTCATGTCCTCCAATGGCACTGAATTAAACCTTCTATCTTGAAAAATCAAGAAAAAAAGGCTAGCAAGCTTTGACAAACTTCCAAAAGAAATCACTTCATAAGAAGTGGAATTTTTCCGTAGCGAAGAGATGACATGTTGAACATGCGGAAACTCTGGATCTCATGAATATATCTCTTTGAGAAAATCTCTGACGAGTTGACACGTGTCCCAACTCTCTCCCGAAAGGGAGGAAAATAATGAAAGTTGTGCAACCATCATGGTGCACATTGTGCACCTTTTTGATAACTTTACTCGAGTGCATACACATCTGAAGCCAAAATCATATACAAGTCAAAAATAAAAATGGTCAAGGAAAAAAACTTCACAGTAACTCATCCAACTGAATTGCATCACATGTGGTTTTTTCATAATCCCAACAACATTTCCCCATCACATTATCATATGACTCAAGGTTTTGAAAATAATACTTATCAACATCCACATGTCCATTATCCTCATTCAAATCAGGGCATTCAAAATAACTGTCAACATCCCAAACAATGTTTCCTACTTCATGTTCATGGACAAGATTGTTAGCCCTCAATATTTTATAACACAAGAAAGATTCAAGTGTAGATTCATATAACTTAGAATCTTCGTTTGCAAAAAAGTCATCATAGTGAGTGTTCAAAACACATTCACTATTGCAAGGAGTATCATATTCAACATTACCTCCTACTACACCAACATGAAAATCTAAAGCATACTACCCATGAGGAAAGCTATGAGTTGGAGATCCAAAAAAGAGATCCTCATATGCATCCATGTGATTGACACAATCACATTCTTCAATTGCAAACTCATCATAAAAATATTCATTAGTTGTACTAACATTTATCTCTACATTTCAACTTTCCTATACAACTACACCTATTCTATCATTATGTAAAAATTTAGTGATAACTTTAAAGCCAACAAAAGGAGTAGAAGAAGGTAAAGAATCAAACAAAATGGGAGTTCTTTGTCCATCATTATCAACATATGCATGATCCTCATAATAAACTACTTGAACTAATTCATCCAATGAATATCTTGCATACATATTTCCTTCATTGTCCATGGTGCTGCAATAATTAGCAGGGTCACATTCCTCATTTTCAAGCTAAGAAACATCATTTATTTCTTCATTATAGCTACTTGGGGATGACCTCTCCAACTAAAACTCATTGCATACCTTGTCAGTTGCATCATAATATTGTTGATCAAACATTTATTCTTCAAATAAGATATTCAATCCATATACCTTATCATGCAATAACGAGGCTTCAAAATTTTTATCATCATTTTCCTTGTTGAAACACTTTCCACCTGAAGAAATTAATTCTACCTCCTCCTCTTGAAAGGAATCATAGTCACCAAGGCTTCAAATAGAATTGTAATAATCTTTATCACCCAAAAAAGAATGCTTTTTAACCAGTTGTAAACTTCCATCTATAACACCATTGTTCTCATCATGAAGACATAAAACTTCAAAATCAACATGATCTTCAACTATATATTCAAATTCCATAGATGAGAAAATACTTTCATTATCATCTGCATCATTGCAACCTTCTTTTGATGCAAAAAATTGGCTCTCTATTTCTATATTTTTAGAGCAAATAGAAGAAACCTCACACGTTCCACCTATTTCATCATGACCATTATGGCTGCAATATTCATCTGGGTATATTTATTCTATAGGTTGCTAAAAAAAAACTTCCTCATCACCAAATGATGCATCATTCTTGTCTTCTACTATACCATCTAGATCTATGTGATTAAGTCTAAGAAAGGTACCATCACATAATCTAGCCAATAGATGACTTCAATATTTCTCTACCATTTTTTCAATCACTGAAAGCCATTGATATAAACATTTAAGGCTAGGGTCCTTCAAGTGAGCTGACATAGTACTCAAACTTGGCTCACAATTATCACAGAATAAATCAATACAAACTAAGTGATTAGGTATTTCTAATTCTGGTATATCAAGCAGAAATTTCATGAATCTATCATGAAAATCATAGATGGATTCATCCTCCAATTTTTCTATATCACACAATGCATCAATAGGTGACATAAGTTCAATGTCATTTTCATATTTCTCTTCATATTCTTCATGGGTATCCAAATTTCTTTCTTTAGACAAGTAGTCATCATTGACTTCACCAAACTCATCCATGAATAGTTTCTCAAGCTCTTTCCATGAACATATGGAATGAATTGCTAGACTAGAAAACTAATATTCAGCAATATCTTCTAAAGTTTTTACAAAAAACTTCATGATACCATCCTCTTCTTCAATCTTACAATCTTCCATCAAATCAATAAAACCTTGTACATGTCTTAATGTTGATTCTTCAAAACCTCCTCTAAACTTAGTCAAATACCCATTAATTCTTCTTGGTATAAAATGTGGGCAACCTTGGATTTTACTGAAATCTAGAGGGTCATATCTCTCACTAGTGAACACTTTCCTTTGAGGACATGGTTGTGTTCTAGGCATGATACTACAACTTGTAGAGGGAGAAATAATACAAAAATACATATTTGTAAATAGAATTTATTCCCTCTACAACTAGTTTCTTCTCAATATCCTTTCTAGAATATCCTATTGTGAAATATCAATTTCTAAACAGGAGGCCACCTTGTAGGACTGGGAGTTTGCAAATAGTAAAATAGTCCTAGAACCCTTCAACTTTTCTCTTCAAAACCTTACCAAAACTCATCACGGGAGGCTGAAATATGACATACATGTTCACATATGTTACATGAATACACTCACTAGGGGATTTGGCATGAAAATCATTTGGCTCTGATTTATGACCCTCTAGAGTAGGTCATTGGGGAAATTTTTTTAGGTGCATTTATGAGTGTGCAAATCAATTTTTTCATCATGAGTACTCAAAATTTTGAAAATTTTGAAGGCTCCATCAAAAGATAACCCTATTTATGATGACATTATATTACAGTTGTGGATTGTGATGTATTCTAAGAGTTTGATAGTGGTAGTGTTGCCTCTAGATCTCTAAGTGATGATACTCCCATGAGAAGGTTGCTCTGCCATTATATTGTAATATTTGTGATTTCTAAATAATATATTGGGTGGATTTTGGAGTGTGGGGTTTTTCCCCCAAAAGGGTTTTCCCCATGTAAATCATTATTTTGTGGTATACATGATATTTGTGTCTATTTATGTTTAAGTTTCTGTAACTATTAAAGATTCGTAAATGTTTTACATTATTCTCCTCTCAAGATTAGTGTAGGAAGTTGTTCCACTGCCTTAGCTTCCTTACAAATATCTCCTTCTGGCATCATTCAATTTCTCATTGAAATAAGCTATTGGTCTTCCTTATTGAATCAACACTACTCCTATTGTATTTCCACTAGCATCACAATCAACTTGAAATACTTTATCAAAATTAGGTAATGCTAACACTAGTTGCTCTGTGACCTTTTTCTTTAGCAATTCAAAATTTCTTTGTGCTCCAAATGTCCACTTAAAGTATTTCCTATCTCCTCTCATTGTGTATGTACAAGGTGTGCAAATGTTACTAAATCTCCTAAAAAATTTCTGGTAGAAACTTGACAATCCATAGAATTATCCCACCTCTCCAATGTTCACTAGAGTATGCCACTAAAAAAATCTCTAACCTTCTTAGGGCCAATCTTCAATTCTTCCAAAAAGATGACAAAAACCAAGTACAAAAAAGTTGTCAAATCATGAAGCTACACTTCCTGATGTTTATATAAAATTTCTCTTCCCTCAACCTTTCTAATACTTGTCTAATGTACCACAAATGTTCTTCTATAGTCCTACTAAAAATTAGAATATCATTCAATTAGACAATAAAAAACTTACCTAAGAATTGCTTCAATACTTCATTCATCAACCTCATGAAAGTGATAGGTGCATTGATCAGTCCAAAAGGCATTACAAACCACTCATACAATCCTCCATTAGTCTTAAATGCAGTATTCCATTCATCTCCTTCTTTAATTCTAATTTGATGATATCCACTCTTTAGTTCAATCTTGGTGAAATACTTTGCTCCATTCAAATAGTCCATAATGTCATCCATTATTGGAAATGGGAATCTATACTTGACTATGATCCTATTGATTTCTCTTGAGTTTGTACACATTCTCCATTCTCCATATTTCTTTGGTGCTAGTACTATAGGTACCGCACATGGGCTTATGCCCTCTCTAATCAACCCTTTCTTCAACAACTCTTGTATTTTTTTGTTCAACTCCACATTTTCTATAGGTGTCATCTTATGTGCTGCTTTGTTTGTAAAACTTTCTCTAGGTATTAGATCTATATGATGACGAATGCTCTGGACTGATGGTAATCCATCTAGTACATTCTCTTATATGGTTTCCTAATATCTTGCTAATAATTTTTCTACTTTTATCTATAGTGGATCTTCATCCTTTGACATCGAATTCTCTACTTCTTGACTACTGCACTTCTTTGGAATCAATGCAAAACACATTTTCTCATGAATCAATCCTTCCAAAAACTTCCTTCCATCTACCAAACATAGGCTAGCAGTGCTACAAACTTTCATCTTGTCCTCTTCTCCCAAATGTATCAATATTGTTCTATTACCATTTGAAGTCATCATCATGAATTTATTTCCTATAATATTTCAATGATGTTCCTAACAATAAATGGCATGCATCCATGGGAATAATATCACACAACACTTCATAATTATATGAGCCTATGTGAAATTTCACCAAACATTTCTCACTTTCCAACATCTTATGTTCATCCTTAATCCATTTTATCCTATATAGGGATTTAGATGTTTCAACCTCTTCAAATTCAACTTGATTATCATCTCTTCTAAAACAAAATCATCTATACTACCACTATCAATGATAACTTTACATACCTTTCATCTATATTTACACCTTGCCCTAAAAAAATTCTTCCCTTTTGGTGCTTCCTCAGTCACTTGCTCATGCATCAAATAACTTCTCATTACTAATGACTAACCCTTCTTAGGTTTCCTGATGAAACTAGGGGATCAAACAAGTTCTTCATCAACATAAGTTGTTCTTCTGGTATTCTTAGTCATCTTGTTGATACTTCCTTGATGTCATTAAAATGCTCTACATCCTTCACCTCCACACTTGAAACAGGTACCTCTAAATGGTCTCTTCTTAGATATTCCTCCATCCCTCCTAATCCTTCATTGCAGTAGGAATTATGAACTCTATCATTGTGGTAGAAATTTCTATCCTCTCTTCCTTTGCGATATGAATTTTTGTCCTTCTCTTCACCATGGTAGGGTTTTCCATCCTTATTTTGCTCTATGAATGGTCTCCTCTCTCTAGATTGTGATCCACTTCTCTGGAATCTTCCTCTTGCAATTCTCTATCTTTGTTCAAAATTATTTTTTATCTTTTCTTCTACCTTCATCACAAATTGTAGGGTATGTGTAGGATCATGATGGGCCAAAAAGTGGCAATATGACGGGTATGTGGCTAGAAAATTTTTGTTTATCCAAAATTGATGAAACAAAAAGGGTTTCTAAAGGAGATTATCATCTTTCCACCAATATAAATTATGCTTTACTTTGGATTTAATAGATAATTATTATTCATTTTCTATTTGAATTATGACTAAAGTCCTGATTGATAGGTTGATTGAAAAACATCTATAGGTTTCAAACAATATCACATTTTTTGAATCTAAAACATGCGTCACATTCTATGCTTCACATACTATAGGATTAAAGGAAAAATAAATAAATTTCATGAAGTTCTGACCAAGTTAAGGTGGTTAGACATACAATTTTTTTATATATTTTAAAATTTGTAATAAAAAAAATCATAATTAATTATTTACTTGAAAAAAATTACAAAAAAATATGCGTCACATTGGGACATGAGTCCTCTTCTTATATCTAAAATATTATAAGAAAATATTATCATTTTATTGTGGTTAAGGTGGTTAGATGGATGCTTACTTATTTTTTCATTGAAATTTAAGTACTATTGCATTGAAATTTCAAAATTTCACCAAATAGATTTTAAAAAAGACCTATTAGTATAGAAACTACATTCAATTTTCTATAGATTCTATTCTTACATATTTTTGAAATAATATAGATAACTTATTCAAATTTTTACATCAAGTTTCCTAACTCTGATTTTTCTAAATTTTTTGCCACTTAAGGGCCTGTTTTTTCCATGATGATCCTACACATACCCTATATTCTTATTCAACTGTTGTCATCTTTATCAAGATCAACTCTTCTTGGATGTTTGTCCTCAATCCATTTCTATACCACACAACCTTATCCTTTCTTTCTTCATTATGTCCAACTCTGGTGATCATCTTGTAAAATTATTTAGTATGTACTCCACATATTTCTCCTTTTGCCTCAAATTTTGTAATCTTTTCAACAATTCGTGCTCATAATCAATAGGTATAAATTAATTTTTCAAATTTGTCACCATCCTACCCCACTTTAAGGTTTTCTCCTTGTCTCTTCTATTCCTATCCAATTGAAATTATTTCCACCATATAGCAACATGTACTTTTAACTTAGTTTTTGAAAATCTTACTCTTTTCGGATCTTCAATTTCTTCATACTCAAATTATTCTTCCATATCATTGGTCTAGTCAATCAATTCCCTAGGGTTTAAATTTCTCATGTAATTTGAATTTCAATTCTAGGTCTCTTACCAATTGTGGAAATAGTTTTCAACATCTTTACCTGATCATATTCTTCTTCTTCTAGGTTTTCTTCATTTTGATTTGCAACATGATCCAATTCATCATCACTTTCATCCACATGTCTAGGGTTTAGACCTATTCATCTATCTTATTCTACAACAACCAATTGAATTCTCATTGATCTCATTATTTCTAAAAATTCATCCATTCATCCAACAATATTTTCTATAATAGGCACTCTTCTTGGTCAAATATCTTCCCTTGGATCTAATGCAACTACCTTAGTTCGACAATCTGGCTACAAGGTCTCAACTACCTCACAATTGATGCTCAATTGAGAACACTTGTAGTATTTCCCATGTCATAGATCTATTCACCACAATAAATTCATTCTTAGGACTTGCAAACTTGCTCTCATACCACTTGATTTTGTCACAAATGGAGGGTGTAGAAAGGACTATCTAACCATACATATTAGAACTCAACACATCGTAAAAATAACACATGAACATGATAACATGAACTATCATTGATTCAAAAACTTGCAGTCCTACATGCATCATATGCCTCATATGTGGAATGATTAGGGCTGAAAGGACTTCCATAAGGACATTACAAGATATTACAATTGGTACAAAGCCTTATTATAGTCCAACTAGGACAACTTAAAATATTCTTCTATATACGAATTACCTAACTTGTTGGTTGCTTTACAATGGATTAAAAATGATCTTAAATATGAATCTTAAGCTCCAACTATGATTTGTGTTGACCTCAAGGGATTACAAAACCCAATGCAATATCAAATGTGTAGGTTAGAAAGGAACATGAAAAGATAACCCATCGGGAGATGAAATGCATTGCAAATCTCCAAGAAAGTTCCCTTGGACCTAAAAATGCCTTGAATGATGTTTCATTAAGCACCTAGAATTCCAGAAAAGGTCTAGACAACCAAACCAAGCCAGATAAGCCTTGAATGCTTTGACATCTAGAATTTATAGTGAAATTCTAAGATCAATAACTTTTTGAAAATGAATGTAAATCACTTGAAATTTGGATATGTTGTAGATGACCTCATGTAGAATCTATATCTTGCTCTATGAGCTAAGAAATGATAATGTGGTAAAATGAGAAATAAATTACTAAGACAACTATAGATTGAACTACAAGAAAAAAAATGTTTTTGGTTGATATGGGATTGCTTTACAACCAAGGATGCTCCTGCATCAATATAATATAATATATATATATATATATATCATTTATTATATAATATAATATAATATATACTATATTATATATTATATAATATATATTGTACTAAAATATTAATATTATAATATATATTATATATAATAATATAATACATATGTAGAGGAGGGGGGATGACCACTCAATGACTCTAGGTCATGAAGAACTGAGAGTTGAAGGCTTCCCTAATGTACCTCAACCGTATAGGTGTTTAATGAGTTGTTTGGTGTCAAGGATAGAGAATGAAGAGCACTCTCAATGATCTTGTCACTCTACTACCTTGAGAACTAAGTTTAGACTAAGTGAGTAGGTTTCTAGAATTCAAACTATGCCTTAAACAACTCTCTACTAGAGGACAAGAGCGCAAAAAAGGGATGATAGCACATCACACTGGTGTCTCATAGGTGCATTAGAGTTCGTATGGATAGAAATTGGAAAAGGGCGGTTAGAATAAAAAAATACCTACTAACAACTTAGGTGTTGAGATATAGAGTAATCACTAAAATGATAAATGACAGAATGATGGAAATAACAAGAAAGATGATATGAAATGACAAGAATGAAGGTTGTGAATATTAACTCATGAGGAGCCCAGTTCACCAACAAGCTCCACACAAATGAGTACCTAAACATAATAAAGAAGGGGAAAATGTTGGGGTTATTTTGGGGATTGCCATAGTCAAACCCCCATTTTGGTGTTTTCACCTCCATCGACAACCTGATAGATAGAGAGACAAAAAATGATAAAGGAACAATGCTGTAACCAAATGCTATGAGAAACACTATGCTACTCAAATCCAACAGCAAAGTAATAGTAATAAAGTACCACCCTCGATGAAAGGAACTAAAGGCCAATGAAAGAGGAACGCAAGTCTACAACTATGGTAGAGTCAACATAGTTGTAGCAATGCCGAAATTAGTCTTGCAAGACACCAAGTTGTAGCTTCTATGGTAGATGTGAAGAATTTTGTGATGTTGGAATAGTGAAGCGAATAGTGTAGTAGGTAGCTTGAGAGTATGAGAATGTGTGAGAAATTCCTTCAAGAAAATGTTATAGTGTGTAGAGATGTGAAGAAGATGGATTGAAAGTGACGAATGAGAATTTGAAGATCAATTGGGAGGGAAAGAGTTGTAAAAAGATCAACAAGAAGGTGCAAGGGCATTACATTTCATCACCAATGGAGAACCCTTTCTAGATTCTAGAGGTAGGAATCATTTAAGGATGATAGTGTGTCATATACACATTCATGTGTCGCACATGCATCTTCAATAGAAATTCCCCCACTGACACTAAATATAAGTGCCAAGAAGATGGAGTTCAGAATGAGGACATGGAATTACTTGGTCAGATTTTATTTTTCTAAAGTGAAGGGTGTAAAAGGGGAATTTTCAAGGTGAGTGCAAATTCACTCCTATATATTTTTCCCCCACTCTAGTGAACATGAGTGTCAATGAGTGTTCGATAGAGAAGTTCAAAAATGTTCCAAGAAAATATACAAGAACTGTCGAGGAAGGAGATCACAATCTGGCACACTCAAAAGAACAGGGAAAGAAAATTGCTCCATAGGTACTCTCTCTTAAAGAGGATTGAACAAAGTGCACTAGAGGCCCCTAGACCAATGGTGGACAAATCCCATAGGATGTAAGTATTTCATAGGTCCTCAAACCTGCAAAGAAGGTGCCCCTAGGTACTCTCTCCTAAAGGAAGCCTAGTGTAAGGGGACTCTGTAAAGTCAAATTGAAAAGCAACTTCATAGGCGCACTTGCAAAGAAACATGTTATTCCATAGATAAAACATGTTAGAAGATAAAAATCCTTGCAAGCAAGCAAGTAGACAAACAAACATGTAAACAATCAAAAATTGAGGGAAGATCTTTCAAAGGGGTCCACTCAAGGGACACACTATTTGAAAGAGATAAGAGTATTTTTCATGAATCAATTCAACATCAAGGAATCCTATTGAAATATTTCACTTCATCAAGGAATTTAGAATAAAAAAATCCTCCTCACAAGGAGAAGGTTATAAATTTGCTCATAGGAGAAGGTGCTCCCTCCTCGGAGGAGAGTTTTTCAAATTCTTTCTTTCAAACCCATGATAAAGGAAAAATATTCCACTAGGGATCCTAGTTGAGGAATGCAATTTTTTTAAAATATTTTGAAGAAAAGATTCGTTGGACATTGAATGCATTTTCAAAAAATCAAAGCAGTGTGAGAGCCCCCCTTTAGGATGGTTCTTGTCGAACACAAACGTACATGACATCCTAAGGAGGGAAAAGCAAGAATCAAAAAGTGATGTTGTGGCCTGTGGAACATAACAAGATGTAACCATGGTAATGTTTTTGCATACATGAGGGACAACACATGAGCATCACATCACAAAGCAAGCAAAATAAGAGATCAAGATGCAAGTAGAGACAATAGAATAGAAAAAAAGAGACAAGGGTGATTTGGTATTTCAGGGTTAGAGTTACTCATAAATATAGATAAATAGATATAATAGTATATAAATGAATTGTCATCAACCCCTTCTATATCAGACCATGTGAAGAAGGCACATGAAGAAAAAATAAAAATAAAAAATTGGGTCAACATGGAAGGGAATCCTAAATGTCCCCAACACTTTGCATTGTCCCCAATTGTCAAAATTCAATACATGATAAAGAGAAGAATAATGTGACAAATAGAAGAATTTTATGAAACATAAATCACTCCTATATCCAAGCACCTATGAGGATGACAAGGGTCATCCAGGAACACATAACACAAGCATGGGGGAACATAATACACACACAATCTAATCTACAGATAAAGAAGAGGCACCCCCTAGTCCTCATTAACCAAGAGGTTGTTGTTCTCCCAATCTAGATAACTATAAGGGGAGGGTGGACAATCCTATAAGGGTGGAATATCAAGGGGCTAACCCTTCGACCCTCGTGCAACAAGAGCCAAGGAAGAAGGCCCCTTGATGTCTTCTCCACTTAGTTCTTTTGACGTGAATAGTAGCAATTTCGTGAAAATGATTGATAGTGTCGAGACCTCATCCATAGAGTTAAACATGCACTTCACAAGAGTTCCATGCATGAATTTAGTGGGTGAGGGAGGTGGCACCTAAGATCCATTGCTAGCCTCACTGAATGATTTAGGAGCAGTTAAAAACTCTGAGGATGTCGGGACTTCCTCAATCACTAGGATGACACAAGCCAACACAAAACAATCCTTCAAAGAAGTCAAACCCTTCTTCCAACCCCCATTGCTAGCAAGTTTGTCCTCCATATTCCACTTCATCAAAGGATGTGAAATCCCTAGAAATGAAGTAGAGGGTGTTGAGGAAGAGGAGAAAACCATGACATACACCACTGAGGTATTCAACATGTCCACATGTTGTGAAAATGGTGGGATGTTCAGAAGGGACATCAAAAGGGGTGGCTCAACCAAAGGAGAAATAAACACCTACACCCTCTTAGGGTGATGATTATTCATGCTCATAGTAGGAGCTGGAAGTAAGATTGAGGCTGAGGGAATTGAGGTAGAGAGGATGGAAGAGGAGGACACAACAAGAGGTGTCGGAGAAGGAGATGCTAAATCCTCTTCCTTCTTTTGCAAGGTGGCCCGCTAAGCGGCTAGAGCCTTCCTCTGACACTTGTGCTCACACAAAAGGTGGTTTCTATGAAACTAGGAGCTAGAGGCTACAAGATGAGAAGGGAAAAAAGACTCGAAGTATCCATTGCAACCATTTTTTGTGAGGGAGGGACTCCTGGACGGGAACATGAGGGGGAGATTGAGAGGATGATGAGACAATAGTGAGGGGAGTAGAATCCAACACCTCAGCAGTGGGCCTCTTCCCATTCACTGCTTAGAGGAAAGAGTAGTAGGAGGCCATAGAGGCTAAGACATGGAATATGACCCACAAGGACCCTTCCCCTTACCATACAGAATGGTTTGAGGCACCGTGGGTAATACAGGAAGTTCAAATGTTAGACACTTGGGATTTCACTAAGCAGGCACCATTGGAATCCCCAGTAAGCACATAGGAGTAGAAGCTGATGGAATCATAGCAAGGAAAGAGGAAGAAATAGGTGGTACAATAAAAGAAAAATAAGAAGGGACTTGGGCATGCTTCTCTTCTTCCCTTTTTTGACCCAAGGTAGCCTCACTATCTACGTTGAGGCAAGCTCTATGCAAAATCGCATAGGGAGAAGGAGGGTATCTCACCTTAGGCATCATGGCCCCACTCTTGTACTTCACATAGGTTTGATACAAGAGGTTTATCCTAGGAGGAAGTGAACCAATGGGTGTAGGCTAGAAGTGTTCCAGTGAGTAGCCCCCATTCGTAATCGATGGTCTGTATCTGGTGTCATGGACTATATGCAGCGAAACCTCATGGGAAAACTTTAGGAACTTATGAACTATCAAGGGAACTATATTAATAGCAACCAACTAGGGAATTCCTAGTTTTACCCTGAATAGTTCAGACCCCGGGATGATGTCAAAGAGTGCATTTACAATTCTAGGTCCAACTAGGATTGACAAGGTGATTCAACTTATGGGAGGAATGAAAATACCATCATCTATATGAATAGTGCTCCTAGATTTGTCATATCCATCCTTGTGTAAGAAATTGATTAGCATGATATCCTTAGTAATCACAATCACCTAACGTGTGGGGTCAATGAGAAAATCCGTTATGGTATTCCCATTGATGCATGTGGGGATGTAAAAGGGAGATGGTTCTATGTTGGAGTTCATCAAAAAATCCTATGAGGTGAAGGTTATGGCAGGGGATCCACTTGTAGGTTGCACAAACTGGAGAGGTAGGTGTAAAAAGTAGGCCATTTCTTTGTAAACTAGACAAAACTTTCACAAATTGCCCCAAGGGTTTCACAGTTAAGTAGTGACCCACCCAAGGTTTCATTCTGCAATGCTTAGGGAACCTTCTAGCTATGCTCCTAGGGGTGATAGGTTGGGTAGCAAGGATAAGTGCCTCACAACACTCACACCATCAACACTCATAGGATATGAGGAAAGGGTCTTTCAACACTGCCAAATGGAACCAAGATGGTTCATGTTGAGTTCACCAAAATGTGGAGGGGGACCAACCACTCAATGAGTCCAAGTTGTGGAGAGCTAAGAGTTGAAGGTTGCCCTAATCTACCTCAATCATGTAGGTGTTTAAGGAGTTGTTTGATGTTAAGGATAGAGAATGAAGAGAACTCTCAATGCTCCTATCACTCTACTAACTTGAGAACTAAGTTTGGACTAAGTGAGCAGGTTTATGGAATTTAGATTGTACCTTGGATAACTCTCTGCTAGAGGACAATAGTGCAAAATATGAACCACAACGTCGCATATTGGCATCTCAAAAGTGTGCTAGCATCTGTATAGAAAAAAAGTGGAAAAGGATAGTCAAAATAACAAAAGACCTACTGACAACTTAGGTGTTGAGATGTAAAGTAATAAATGAAATGATAAATGGTAGAATGATGGAAATAACAAGAAATACGATATGAAATGAGAAGAATGAAGGTGGTGAAGATTAACTCACAAGGAGTCTAGTTCACTAGCAAGCTCCACATAATAAAGAAGGGAAAAATATTGGGGCTATTTTGGGGCTTGCCACAGTTAAACCCCCAGTTTGGTGTTTCCACCTCCATGGACAAATAGATAGATAGAGAGATAGAAATATGATAAAGGAACCATGCTGGAAAATAAATTATCGAATGCTATGAGAAACACTATGCTACTCAAATCCAACAACAAAGTAATAGTAATAAAGTAATGTACCACCCTCGACTAAAGGAATTCAAGGCCAATGAGAGAGGAATGCATGTCTACAACTATGGCATAGTCGACATAGCGTCATCAATGCAAAAACCAGTCTTGTAAGAAACCAA